>JAOEGS010012316.1:0-40946 GCA_025447755.1 Corythornis vintsioides | reverse complement strand
ATCATTTTCTCCTCTTCACTTCTTATGTTAGGAATCCTTGTCAACTGCTTGACATAGTCCACTGGAAAATTCCAGTTAAAAAACCAGCTGCAGGCATGGGGTCCCCTTTCATCAGTTTTGAGGCTTTCCCTTTACCTTGCCAAGGTCCTGACTTGTCTTATTTCATTAATGAAAGTGTCACATTAAGGACAAAATTCTGACACCCTGCTCTTCCAAAGACCACAGTGAAATTAACAAGAAAAAGAAAATTATAGATCTGGACCAAAAAAAAAAAAACCCAAAACAAAAATTAGACACATTTCCACCCAGAACATTTTTATTGCTCTTGGAACTAAAGTGAAGTTTCCTCCCTCATCTGCTGCAAGGGTAATCCAGATTCCTATGATACACACATAGGCTCTTTAATGAACTGCTCTGCCCATTCACTTCTGCTTTCTCCTTCACTGATGATACTCAAGACACTTAAAAAATGAATGAAAAGGAAAAAAAGAAATGTGGAACAAGCAAACAAAAAAAAAACCAGACTCATAGGTAAGTCCTAGGACTGTCAATAACAAACTCAGTACAGGGCTGGCTAATGTTTATGCACTGTGAAATACAAATTATAATTAAAAATGACACAAATAAATGCCTGTTTTTCAATCTCTTAATTAAGAAACATCTTGTCATTTTTGTGTTTTAAAATATTATCCTTTAAGACTTAAAAAATGTAAATAAAATCTTCCCTTCACTGCAATCCCCTAGTGTAGCAGTTGATATTATGCACACTGTATTGTTATTGTTTTGTCTGCAGCACAGAAAATCCACTAGTAAGTCCTTTCAATGTTTTTAGGTGTATATCACTTTTTTTTTTTCTTCTGAATTAGATGATTTTTTCCATCATTTTTCTTTTTGCTTGTCATTCTCATGCTTATTCCCTTCAAACAGTGAGTCTTGGGAAGCATCTCAGCTGAAATATCATTGGTAATTATCAATTATCATTAACAGCCACCCATCAACTCCACAAACTTGTTTCCCTCCTTAAATGCTTACTGAGATTCTTGAAGTTCCAACACACATAGCTATTCTCTCTCAGACTTCCTGCTCCTGAGACTGAAATACTTTGGTTTACTGTCTTCAATAACTTTCTTAAACCTGCCTTATTTTCCTCAGACAAGTCTCATGACATACATTCCATCCCACTCACTTCATCTGAAGGGATTTCCAACTTCTGGAATATTATTATTCTGCCTCCCTGAACTTTTTTGAAATTCCCATTATCAGGTCTGGATTTGTTAGGGGTTTTTTTTTTGTTCTAATATTGACCATGCCAGCTGCATCTATTCCCCCCAGCTAGCAGAGCTCAGGGCTAAAACTGCAGGGTCACTGCAGAGTTCAGCACCTCTGCTTGGCCTTTACTGCCCATAAGCCAGAAAAATAAGTATAATTCCTACAATATATCTCCACTTTTGGTTAGTTTTTGCTTTCAACAGGATCCTCTTCAATCTGTTGTTTTTAAAGCTATAACTGAGCCTCAGTTTACCTCACAGCCTGCTCTATGTGCCTACAGCCAACTGGCATGGCAGCAGTAAAATATGTGTAGTCATCTGTTCTGCTAAGGAAATGTAGCTAAACCCTCTGCAGCTCTGCCATCCAAACATCACAGCTTGATGCAGACAGACTGTGTACTGAGAGCAGGATTGGCTCCAAGCTGTCCCAGAGGCTCTCATGCTGTTGGAGAGGTGCTGGTGAGCTCAGGTGCCTTAGAGATTGCTAAAAAAAAAAAGGGTGGGAATGAGCACCTCTTGCAGAGGTTTGGGCAGGTCAGTTTGCTAGCAGATAGCCAGAGCATCCAGCAGTGCCAGGGATGCACACTAAGCCAGTTCTGCTGCCAGATACACCTTCAATCCACTGCCTAAATCTATCAGCATCAGTAAATTCCTTGACTTCACACAAGCATTTTTCCTTCATTGGGCCATTTTGCCAAAATTAAACCATGCAATCCAAAATTTAAAATTGGATGTACCTAAAATCTGGGTGGATTAGCTCTTTAAAAAACCCAAACCACAAAAAGTGGAGAGAAGACCTCTTTACTCAACAGGAAGACAAAATCTCCCTGAACATCCTTGCACATATTTCCAGAAACCTCTCCTGAACTCAGTGGAAACACAGCTTTAGTTTCCCTCCTATCAATGACAGATTAAGTGAGGGGGCCAGAAATTGCTCCACTTCAAATATCTGTCTGAATTCCCTTGCAGCCTGTTAGAAGTTTGTTGAGGTTACAACAGCAACACCACTTGCATGTGAATTTTTGCATGTGAATCTACATAATGAACATAAGGAGCTGGAGTCAAAGTTGGGTTCTTCTTCAGGGTCTGAAGATCACCCTGCTGAGCATCAGAAATCAATCAAAAATTAGCAAAAAAAAAAATGACAGTCATTCAGATAATAGCACCCCAGTGAAAACTCAGTGTATGCCATTTTTCCATAAGTTTAGTGTAAAAATATGAAAAAAAACCAATATCAGAGTTTGTATCACTTAGAAACTACTATAATTCCAGGTATTCTAATTTTTATCCTTACTGTTTCCACCACAAACACAATTATTCTTCTTGGTTTCAACAGGCTAAGAAAGTTTTCACAGTTTAAAGTAATTAGAATCTACTGGAAAAATGCTTGTGGATGAATCAGAAGAAAAAAGTGCATGGTACTTAGAAAATACAGAGGATTATTGAGAGTAACTTTGGGTAGCCAGGAGGCATTCAGATGCTTGCATCAAGACTGGACACTTGAAGGGTTATCTGGCTGTTCTTCCTGCATCTACTTAAAGCACAAAAATACACAAGATTTAAGAAAATGCAGCAAAAAAAAGAATGTTTTTGTTGATGGTACATTTTGCCATCTTATGTCTCCTCTCCAGAGTCAATCCTTAGAGAAAATCAGCTGAATGTGTCATAAAAATAACTGAAATATGTTCCAAAGAGTGGTGGAGATGCCAAAGCATCACAGTTCTTCTGGTTATTTAAATATCACTGGCTAGTTGCTAGTAGCATGAGTCATTCTGGTGTAGGTCAGTGGGATTATTTGTTGAATAAAACACCTTAAAATACCCAAAGGGTGTTTTGGGTTATAAACAAGAAGGATTTGAGAACACAAGTAGTTTTAAATTAGAAAAAAAATGGGGGAAAAAACCCCAAAAGCTAAAAAAAACCCCAAATCTTTTAGTGTTGCTCATATCTTTTATTCCTAGCTATAATAAAAACCTTTACTCTTTGGTTGGTAACTAAATATTTGGCTTTATAGGTGTTTTCTATTTGCCCAAAGAACTGCCAGAGGAATGGGTAATGAAGACCTAATTTATCACTTCATTAGGCCAACTGGGATCAAAGATTCCTTCTGTGGGTTTTCTGAGACATGAAAAAGAAGTAACTATGAAAACTCCCAACTTCTCATTATTTTTACAGTTGCTTTCACTTGTTTTCACCTCTCAAATATGCACAACTATGCAGGTGATGAAAAAAAATAAGAACTTTGGTACTTTTGTATTCAGAAAAAAAAAATAAATCAGGATTTTCTTGTTTTCAAAGTAATGAAAAAATAGAATATACTAAATAAGCAGAAAGATGAATGATCAGAAGATCATTCTTGGTATGATAGCTTCCAAAAACCTATTGTAATTTCATCATTTTGGGGGGTTTTCTGTCCTTATATCCAATTACTTATATCCTTAATTGCTTCCTCTTCCCTGGAGCATTAAGGAAGGAGAATGATGGAAGACATTTATGAGTCTACCAGTTTATCTTGGAATAAGATAAAGTAAATTCATTCTTTTGGAGGAGAAATTGCAAGTGTGGAAGGCTGCTGACAGGGAGTTCATGGAATTCTACACACTCTGGGTGAAAAACTCACCTAGGATCCTGTCTAGAGCCCAGCAAAGCCCTGAAATGCTCTCTTTAGAAAATTACATTTCAAACTTGCTATTTATAATGAAGTGAAACTAATTCAGTGCACCTAAAACAGCACAAGCACTGCTTTTCTCTCCTTAACTCACTGGAAATTATCAACCAAAGATCATCCAGAGCTTTACCTCAATAATTCTGTCTTGTCTGTGCTCTCACCTGCTCTCAAGTCACCAAGGTACTTTATACTGCTATAATTCATCACCCACAGTCTCACAGTATAAATTCTCCTTTTTATCACTCTAAACAATGAGTTTCTCAATATTTGCCTTTTTTTTTCATCTCACAGCAGCCTCCTCCCCTCTAATGCACACACCATCTTGGATTAGTTGGAAATTAAATCCCTTTTTTTTCCCCAAGTATGGATCCAACCTCAGAGGAGATGAGTGTTTTCCTGGGCTGCTGTTGGATGTGTGTGCTCTCCATGCACACTCTGCCTTGGAGAGTTGGATTTAGGTTTTATTTATTGGTTATTGAGTTTAGTGATTAATTATTTAGGTATTGGGCTGCTAGTTTTCCATCTTTTTGGACTAGACTTCTCTTTATCAGCAACTAAACAACCAAGACCAGAGTCTGGATGGTGACTGAATGTTGAAAGCCAAAGCTCATGGTCCTCCTCTGCCTGGTTGGACAAGCCTCTTTCACCACATACCTGCAGAACCCTGTAAGGACCTCCACCCCACAACCACAGGCATTTTTAGGATAAATATCTTTATTTCTCTCTGTTGTATATTGCTTTTCTTAGCAACGTCATCCAGCTGAAATACATGGCACTATATTAATTTTTTTTTCAGGTAAAAAAAAAAAAAGCACAGTTGAGACAGTTTAGGAGCTTTTCAGTTGCCTTTAATGGTAAGAAAGTGAATGTTTATTTTTAACTGCAGTTTTTACTGAAGCAGCAATTCTTTTTCTTTGCAACTAAATGGGAGTGTCTGGAATGCTACTTTTTTATTTTTAAAATAAGTCATGATTTTCACCATGAGCATTCAGATAGGAGTCCCACTGATCACAATACGAGTGGCTGAAAGGGCTGAGCATTTTTGTGGTTTCTTGAATAAATAGCAGTAATTCAATTTTGCTGTTCTCAAATTTGTGGAATGTGACATTTGGAAGGGTATAAGAGATGAAAAATGTTCTCCTCCAAGAAACAAATGCTTTCAATCTTGTAACACTGGATGGAAGAAGGGTGGTTTGCTTTGCTTTGTTTTTTCCTAAGGTGGACAAGGCCAAAGTCACTACAGCACTTGATCAATTAATAAAACTACTTTCACTGATTAATTTTGTTCATTATTATTTTAGATATGATCATACTTAGCTCATCAATACTCTGTGTTCCTGTTCAAGAGGAACCATTCCAACATTCACTTCTGGTATTCTTATTTTTTTTTCTCTGCTTCTAGTGAAATAAGCCTATTTATTTGATTTTGAAAGGCAAAGGACATGGTGGTTTCCAGCCTCACAGACTTGCTGATCTGTTTCTGCTCAGAGTCTCCAGTTCATACTGCAAAAATCCAGTCCCAGGAACTAAGCCAATACTACAACATTTATTTTCTCTGTGAAGTCTCTGGAGACAAAGAAAGGTCTTTACAAAAAAATTAAGGAAAATAAAAAAAAGCCTACATTTGGCCAGGATCTTTACAGTTGCAAAGCACTCTGTGTTTTCTGCTCCTCAGCTGGTGTCACAAGAACTCACCTCTCCTGCTCTACCTGTTGCCAAATGGGACACATCCACAAGGAAGCCACACTGGAAGCAAACAAGATGTGGGAACACTACCCACAGGAGCTGGTCAGAGGGAGAGTTTCTCCCCTTGGATGAGAGCTGCCATGGAAGTGCCAAGATTGCTGGTAGCTGGAAACCTCTCCTCTTGCCACAGAATAGGGTGACTAATGTTCTTTGGTACTGCTTAAAGGATGCAGGGCCCTGGAGACCCTATAAACACTGAAAACTACTATTTCTGGAGAGCTGTCACACCATTTGACTCTTTAAGTGCATGTCACTCTTAGAAGTGTTGCTTAGGAGGTTTTACTTTAGCCTAAACTGCCTAAAACTGGGGAAAAAAAGAAAGAAAACTGGCAGAATCTGCTATGATCATTGAGTTTAGTCCCTTGGTACCACTGGTTTCTTGCCCTGCAGCCACCTCCATGTGTCTCTAGCTGCATGTGAAGAGTGATCAGGCTTTTTCAGCCACTCCTGCACCTCCAGAGCATTCATTCTTGGAACTGCTCACATGGATATTTGAGTGCCCTTGTTTTTGTAACTGTTTCTGGTGCCAAGAAGCAAAGTGCTGAAGCAAGGAATCGAGCAGAGCAGAGTTAAAGAAGGAGACAGGCTCAAATATGAAAGGGAGAGGAGAGATGAGAGAGGAGAAAGGAGAGAGGAGAGGAGAGGAGAAGAAAGAGAAGAGAAAGAAGAGCCCTTCCCCTCCCTGTCCTCACAGGATGATCAAGGGTGAAATAACTGCTAAGAGAGGATGAGAGAGATTTTACATTTCACCTAACACCATTTCCTTCATCCCTAGCTACAACTTTGCAATGTGAACATCATTCTGTGGACACTCAAACACACAAAAGTGTTGACCCTTTTTCTTTTCTTTTTCAAAAGATGTGGATTTTTTGCAAGAGGGGGGGTCCCCTGCACATCAACTCAAATCAATGACTTTCTCATCAGTACAGGAGCTGACAATAAAATAAATAGCTATCTATATCCATTCCAGTTAGGTGCTACTGGCAAATAAACAAGTTAATGGAAAATAACTTCAAAAACCAGTAAGGGCAGCTATTAAAAAGCCCTGAGCACTCAGCTGCTGTATTGGGTTTTATGTAGAGAAATCACTCAAAACAAAATAAACCAAAAGCCTGACTTTGTGTGTGGTAAAGCTGAAAGATTTATTGCCAGCAGAAAACATGAAGAAGCAACCCACCTATCTGCATGGACTGCTATAATTATGCTCTTAAGGAGAATTTATATGCTTAAAAAAAAAAATTCCCTCCCAGGTTTTGAGAGGAAAAATGTAAATCTGGCAGTTGGTGAATTGGTGATAGGGATATGGGTGAGGAGAGACAATTATGGACAGAGAAAGATGGGAGAAGTCAGGGGGTAGGAAGAGGTTTTGTAGTTTTGATTGTTAAACAAATTGGATTCCAGAATGAGAGGATAACTGTGTGGCTGGATTCTATTTGGAACTGATTTACTGGTTACTGGGACAACACCAGAGGGGGAAAAATAAGAATATCTTTATAAAGTCATCTCAGAATCATTGCTGCAACTAAAATATAGTTAATTTTTATTATGGTCTTGCTTCTCAGTTTTGTAATTGGTTCTCCTTGATTATCAGGATAAGCAAGCATGACTGTAGTAAATATTTGGCCCAAAATAGTGGGCCTGGTATGCACCTAACCACATTTATTTAATTACTGAATTGATCCTGGGGAAGAGAATAGATTGCAGGGGCATGGGGAGAGAGAAAGGGAGCATCATGCATGGAATTCAGGTTAGAGGGGATACTCCTGTATTCATTAGCACACTCATTCATAAACAGCAAGTCCTCCAAGCCCCCTCAGTTCCTCACACAAACAAAAATAATTCATCTGTGTTATCACAGTGTTCACACAGGAGCTTCCTTTTCTGCTGCTATGTGAACCAAAAAATCTCTGAGAGAGAGAGGGAGAGAGAGAGAGAGGGAGGGAGAGAGAGAGAGAGACTCCTCTGGCAGCCCAGGGATGCACGTGTGTACGTGTGCAATGGAACAAAAGGGTGGAGGGCAGCTCTGGGCTTGAGTTGCTACTTGGAGCATATCTGCTTTGTACTTTCCTAACCTTCTGCTGCTTCCAAGAACAGCTCAGGAAACCATTCCCCTTGCCCTGAAACTGCACACACACACACACACACACACACACACACACACACTACTGGAGGTTTCTGAGCAGGGAGCCAGATGGCAGCAATTAGGCCACGCTGAGCCATGCTGCTGCTTCCCATACATGAGGCATGGCTAAATGAGGAGAAAGCAGCTCCTTCTTGCAAATCCACACAGCCCTTCCCAGCCAGCCAGTGGTGGTTTAGCCCTCCCTGGCAGATCCAGTGAGAGCTTGCCAAACTCATGGTCTGGTGCATGCCTAGGTGATGTCCTGCCTGCCTGCTGGGAGAAGGGTCCACCAGCCCTTCCCTCTTGCTCTGCTGATGGGAAAGCTTTGGCTCCAAGGCAGCTAGAACATGCAGCACCTCCTCATTCTCCTGCCCCACAGCCACCATGCTTGGAGAGCAGGCAAAAAGGAGCACTCTGAAGCCCACCATGCTCTAGAGACCAAAGCTTGATCAGTGAGATGCTGCAAGAAGGGCTTTAAGAAAGCAATCCTATCCTCTTTAAAAAGACACTACAGATGGACTGTCATTACAGACAGAATTTAAGACACTAAACAGAACATTCTGGACCATTTCCACAGCTGTGACTCACAATTATAATCTAATTATAATTTAATTCATATCTAAAATGCTCTATTATTGGAGTATTTAACAAATCCACTGGATCAGGCTGACTTGACCCCAGTAGGTGGCCATGGTGAAGGTCATCAAGCCATCCTACCTTTCTGTTCCTAGATGTATTTTTGTTGCTCTCCAATATATTCTGGATCTTTGTTCAATATAATTCTGTATATTTGCTGCTCTCCAATTCTCTTCAAGCTATGGAAAAACCCTTGGACACCACTAAGAAGGGAGAAGTCCCAGGCTGGGTGGTGCAGCTGCTGAGCATTCAGAGGAAAGAACAGCAATCACTTCCATGGATGTAATGGCTTTAGGAACTTGGAAAAGCTATATTTATTTACTAAAAAATACATATACAAAGGGTATAATTTGCCTATAAAAGAAACAAAACCAAAAGTTGGTGCTTTGCTTCCTAATGTGTTTACATCCCTTCTGTACAGTGTTGCATACACTAAAATCCTAAACATTGCTGGAGTTGCAGCATCTTCTACCACAATCATCCTCTTGTACAGGCAGCCTCTCTGGCTACAAGGAACACTGCTTGCATGTTTGCAGAGAGCAGCAAGATTTAACTTTTCAAGCCTTCCTGTGCTAAGATCATGGGCAAAGACAGCACAAGGATATATTTTTTGCTGTTTAGTGGACTTGGAATCCAGCAGATGGACCACGTGGCCGTGTTCATGGACACTGAGACATGTCCATCCTTATCTGTTCTGGGCTTTCAACTTTCCCAATATCCATGAGGTGATTAGTAAAGACATCCCTCCTTCCTGCCTGCTTCACAACACACCTTTCCAAAAGCCCTGTTCTTCAAGCAGCTGCACTGATTCTTTTCTCCCTGGGTTTCTGATTTCAGTTAACCTCCCAGCTCCCTGGAGTTTTCCCTTGCAGCAGTCCCTGAGGCCAGCTGACCAGTTTGTCACCACATCCACTCGTTTCCATGCAGCCAGTCCTTCCCCACAACCAAACACTCTTTTTGAGACAGAAATATTTGAACCCAAACTTCAGGAGCAAGCCCTGCCAAAAATTCTTCTGAGGATAAACATGACCAGCCCTCGGCTTCTGCTAACAGCTGCTGGAGAAGAACAGAGATCCCCATGCAGGGTGAGAGGACAGGCTTGTGTTTCAACTCTTCTGGCAGGACAATGGAAATAGGGGCTTGATATGTTGTGGAGGATTTGTAAAATTAAATGTTTGATTACAGAGTCTTTTTATTCCTTTAAAACAAAACCCTAAAAATCAGCTGCAAGCTGAGGAATTTAGTTTACAATTCCTTTACAACAGTTTACAACTCTGCAGAGCTGAATGCATGGAGTATTTCAAAGAAAGAGTATGTCAAAAGCACCATATTTATCTCATGAAGCTCTAACATGGGCAGTAATTTATCAGGAACCTTCCTCTGTCATTTCATGCCCAATTTTTTTCCAGCCCCTGCTCCGTGGTATATTAACAACCCCTTTCCAGCCAAAGCAGTGGGCAGGCATGTTTCAAACCAGTGCACACTGGTGAGACTTGGTGTGACCTTCCCATTCTGTAGGTCTTCCCAGAATAGGATGCTGAACACAGCCCAGCTCCTTTGAGTGTTGCAAGTGGTCAACAACGTTCCTGCAGCATGTGGGAAGTACAAAGCCTATTATAACACACACAGAAAGTTGTTGATATAACAAGTGACAGTGCTGCTAAAACTGGACAGCTGGAGCCTGCAAAAGCCTTTTGCAAAGTCACAGCAGGGGAAAAAAACCACAAACTACACCTCAAATCCAGTTAAAAGCTTTCTCAGGATGCTTTGAGACCTCTACCTGCAAAAGTCTAGAGTTTAAATAACACCATTTTTCACAATAACTTCAATTTTTCACCTTTCTCCTGGGCTGACAACCTGGGTACCAGGCAGCAGCAGATGATACCTGAGGTGTGGTGACCACAACCTCCTGCCCAGTGTCCTGCAGAGTCAGCATGTGGTGGCTGCTTCCCAGAGCTCATGGAAGCCACCAGCCCCTGAGCTGCTTGTGCTCCCACACATTCCTTGAAACAGATGCTGGGACAGGCTGGGAAAACTGGCATTCCTTGGGATGCCATAGCAGCTCTCCAGAAAACTCTGCAGCAGCAAGCCTGGGTGTGGGGGATTTTTTTTCCATTCAAAGCCACAAACTGGCCTGAATTTGCTAAAACCTGGGCTCCTGCACATAAAACCTTCAGCGTGGTTCTGAACTGCCCCTCAGCTTGAGAAACTCAGAGCTGGTTTGCCTCTTTTTCCCCAGGAGTCCCCCCCAATTCGCTGCCAGCAGTGCCGGTGCCTTTGCAAGCCCCAACATCGCCCCTTCGTGGATGGAGCCGTCCTGCATGCGGCTCTGGGAGCTGCTGCCTCCACACACTAAAGCTGGAAAGCACTGGTGTGTTTATGGAAAGGGGTGGGCTTCCCCTTTCTGGCCATCCCTCCCTCCCCCCCCAGCCTAAATTCCATCCAGAGACCAGACAAAACAGGCTGTGTGTCCCTCTCCAAAGCAGACTTTGCCTCCTCCAGCCTGCATCCATGGCTTAGTCCTGAGCAGGCAGCAGCTCCAGCTGCTCCCAAAACTCTCTCACAAGATTTTACCAGCTTTCATTTTGCTGAACAGCATGGGTCTGCTGATAGGTGTGGCTGCTTTCTCTTCCAGCAGTGTGGGCAGCAGACTCGGTGCACATGCCTGCAGGGCAGGACAGGAGGCAGTGAGGAGAGGGACAAGTGCTTGTAGCACATTTTTGCTTCTCCTCACATTCCTGGAAGGACCATGCTATAAATTAGAGCACTTGTAGAGCTGCTCTGCTCTGCTTTTTGCAACAGCAAGTAGTGTACAGCCTCCTCCCAGCCTAAGCATGACTGTCACCCAATTCCCTACCAAAACACTGCTAGAGATGTGGAGAAGAGTCATTTTCCCCTGCCTAGGATCCCATTCCTTCCTCAATCCAAGGGGCAGCAGCATCTGTGCAGTGCCCTCATCTCCCTCTGCCGGGGTGATGCCGACACAGAGTGCTCAGCCAGCTTCTCCAGGGCTTCATTTCTCCCTTGGAACTCAAAAAGCTTTGGCATGAGCAGTGTAGCCAGATGTGGCAGAGCTCTGAGGCCCTCACCTCTCACAGCACATCCCTTTGTAATGTGATCATGACAGGATTAACACCTGAGCAAACAGGTAAGGCACGGATCTCGCCTGCCTAGGTGGGAACATCCCTCCTTCCCTGGTGCCAAAGTGAGGATGTGTTTCATGACTTCTCCCTGCAGCAGGCTTTTTGTTGTCACATTTACTCCTTTCCAAGCCTCCTCTGTTTCTTTTTTTTTTGCCTCTCTGAGAAGCTGATGGCTCCTTTATCAGAAGCAGTCAGTGCAAACTGCTGCATGACACAAACCAGACTGCCTGTATCCGCTGCAGACTGGGACAAAAGATGGAAGCAAAAGATAACAGTGAAGCACAGCTGGCTGATAAGCATGTTGAAATTCTGCAGAGATTAGCTGTGAGAACAGGAAGGAGTTCTTGCTCTCCCTTCTGTTTGTTTAGCTTTCTTTAATTGTTTCTTTTCTAGGATGAAAAACATGCCCAATTCAGACTTAGCAGGCAACTTAAAGCAAGGCAGAGGGAGAAATTGGTCTGGTTAGAACACATGAAAGCGGCCAAAACTCAACAGGACTTTCCATTTCCCAGAGCCACGTAAGCTGGCGAAGGGATGCTGGGCTCCTGGCCATCCTGGCTGGCGTTGGCCGGGAGCTGCGGGCGGCGAGGAGCAAAGAGCTCAGCCCCTTGGTCCGCCTGGCTCCCCTGGCTCCGAGACAGGGAGAGGGAGGGATGCTGGGCAGCACAAGCGCCACCTCACTTGCAGATGGGATACAGCAGCGTACACAAAGCTCCTGACTGCTCTCACACGGTGAAATCCTCCCCTTATTCATCTGTAGCTTGGGCTATAAATACGGATTATTCAGCAGCAAGCCTCTGCTGAAGTCCTCGAGTGAGGGGCTGTGCTTGGCTTCCAAGAGAAAACAAGATGTGGAGGAAAAAAACGAACACATACCACAAAAAAACCCTGCTTTTCTAAGGGGAACAAGCAAACAGAACACGTTTGAAGGGAGTGCTGCAGTCTGAGGGGCTGATGCTGCTGCCACAAGATGATATGGGAATGTTTCCCAATGTGCTGCAAAGATTCACAGATTCACAGATATTAGGGGTTGGAAGGGAGCTAGAAGATCATCTAGTCCAACCCCCCTGCCTGAGCAGGGTCACCTAGACCAAGTCACCCAGGAACAGAGAGATGCAAACTGTCACTGGCAGCTAAATGGGCATTGTTGGCAGAAAATGGGGTGTTGCACTGCCCTTCTTGTGCTGAAAACCAGTCCCTAAATCACTGCCCTTCTTTTCCTTGTGCTGAAGACCAGTCCCTAAATCTGACCCAGCCTCTGAGCAGTTCCCACGCCTGCAAACGTGCAGCCCCAGTGGTGCAAAAGCTGCAGGAGTAGATCACACCACCTCACTTCTCCCTCCTTTCTGACCCACAGCACGCAGGGGAGGTCCTGTGTAACACACTAGTACAAAGATTAAAGCAGAAATTCCATCCTAGCTCCCCTGTTCACACCTGGCAATGGTACAAAGGAAGAAAGAAGCAAAGTCGAGTGTGCTGTGAGTACTTTCTGGCACCCTGGAGAAGAAGAGGTGTGGCAGAGCTGGGTTTCCCATGGCTCTGCATCCCTGAGGACTTGCCAGGCAGCCAGCCACATGCCACTGAATGTCATCACCCTTTGCTGGCACTGCTAGAGCTCAGGCACTCACAGCAGTGTGTGAAAAGGCTGCAGCTCAGGCCTTTAGGGACTATTCCTTCCCTGGGCACTACCAGCACTAATTCAGGAGGGTAGGTCGGTGATGCTCCCCACTCAGCTTTAAAATAGCAGCAGGAAACAGCACAAAATTGTGATATTGAGGTCAGAAAGGCTCTCTCAACAGTTATCTTCAGTGGGGAGGGAGGAGAAGGTTTGTTTTGCTGTCACACTGAGAAGTGGACAGAGTACCACTGATAGAAAGAGTGTGCTCCTTGTATTTAACATGATGTGCTTTGTTCCCATCAGCCATCCTCTTGGGCAGCTTGTTTGCAAGACTCAGCAGTGCAAATGTACAGAAACCAGCTGGAGTTTTAAAGTTTCTTAGTTATGTTGTAGCCTGATAATCCCCATGACTCAGCTGAACACCAGCCTCTGGCTTCCCCTGCTGTCCCAGTGCAAGTTTTGCTCTGAAAAAAAACACAAAACACCTTTTTTTTCCTAAAAAACCCCCTTAGATTGCAGGAGAATGATGATTTCTTTCAGTAGGTACAGCAGCTGATGGCACCTGTTAAGAATGAAACCTCCTGGGTAATTATAATCAGCAATAAAACACTGTTTGCCCTGCAAAGCTTCCTATCTAATTATACACATTACTCCAAAATTATTGCAAAGCATCTTCTGGGGATCATTTATATTCCTGACAACTATAAGCACCTTAAGTGCCTATCAAAGGTTCAGAATGACACAAGGAATTGCAGGTGCTTGGGAGATGTCTGCTTTCTGTAAGATCATGTTTTTATGGTGGTTCAGGTAAGACAGAAATATGAATACACTGTGTAAGTCACTTGAATATTCAGTGTGGCTTTTTTTTTCCATCTCTACTTAAAAATGTAAACCAGGATGGCTCAAATTCACAGTGGTGCTTGTGTGTTTTGCTGCAGATGCTGTCTCAGAATCCAAATATATCAATAGACTTGTGTGAAGTAATCTTTTCTCATTCTGAGGATAGGATGGAGCAGATTTGAGGTGCCAAAAGGTAAATGGCAGGAACTGATGCAGGAAAATAAAGCTTCAGCCAAGGAAAGTGCCATGTGGCAGCTGGGAGACCTGATTTATTACCTTTATAGAGTGAGTTCCTCCACTTCAGAGAAATTAATAGGAGCACTGATACCCTACAGCCCAGCATGCTGCAAATAAATAATTGGATTGGCAGGATTTTGAGGTACAATGCCTTATCATTGTGGTTTTTCACTTTTTACAATAGGTCACAACATTCTGATTCTGTGCCTGAGGGCCAAGCATGTGACTCTGGAGCTGTAAAAAAGCAATCAGCAGCAGCCCCTTGGGGTCTAGAGATACTGCAGCAGCCACACAACACGTTGCTGCATTCAGAAGAGCTTTAGTGTTGGGTCAGGCAGCAGCCTGATGCTGATGATAATTTTTTTTCTTGTTGTCAGAAGAAAATGTGTAGCTGATAAGAAACACTTGTGGAAATGGCAAGTCATCTCAGAAACCAAGGTTTGTTCAGATGATGGAGAGAGAAAATCTGAAGGCAAGATAATCTTGACCAGAACGTCTGTTAAAAAAATAATCAAACAGCAAAAAAAACCCAACCAACCAACAGCAACAAAAGCACCAAAGGGAGAGAAGCAGCAGTGAGAAGCTGCAGCATGCTTCAGGTAATCAGCTTTCTGTGCAAAGGAAGGTCCTAGAGGATCATAAGGCAGCATTGGTGCAGGGTGTAGAAGTGCATGGATGTTGTTAACTCCTTTTTACTCGTGGCAATGTGATTCCCTTTGCATTTTATTTGCATCTTGTCAATATTTTCTTAGGGCTCCAGCAGGAGGCTGGGAAGCATAAAAACACCCATTACCAGCTGAACATATGTAACCAAAGTTTTCTCTGTGCTTGCAGCTCAGCCCAGTCCATGTCCTCTGATTTAAAGCCCTGTAATACACTTACCACATAGTCATTCTGTTTAGCTGCATTTGGCTTTGTTGGAGGGAAGATCTGTCACATCATTTGTTTTCCTTCATCCACACATATTTTCAAGCCTTTGTCCTGTTGGATGTGAAATGAGCATTTTTATTTTATTTTTTTTTCTTTAAAGGAAGCTGATCTCAATATTTCTTCCCAGAGGTTGCAGGGGTGAAATGCTAAATGCCAGGAAATGTGCAGCACAGTGTGGATTTCACAGCAATATTGCCACCATTCTGTGCCATGAAAGCTGTGAGAAGCCAGAGGCAGGCTGCTGGGGGCTGTGTGATGCCCAGAGGAGGAGGAGGCAGTTGCAGTAATAATTTTAGAGGCTGTAAAGTGACTGAAATGGAAATTTCAGCTGCAGTTCCAAGAGGGTCCAGCTGAACAAGATGCACATGCCTGGTTTGAAACACACCAGCAGTCCTGAAATCAATGGGGCCACCCACAGACTTACAATCCCTTCAAGAACTGAGCCCTTAATGGCTGCAAAAAGAGTTTTCTACACACTGCTCAATAGGAAAAAGGGCTTTGCCAACACAAAACACCAGAGGAGTGCAGCCCAAAGTAAATGGCTAAAGTGAGGAAGCAAATCAGCAGTGCAGGAGGGCTGCTTTTGCCTAGAATTCTCCAGTTCAGAGCACTTGGAGCTGCTCCTCCTGTTCAGGTCCACGCTCAGCAGCACTCCTTTTAAGCATGACCACAAAATTACAATTACTTTCCCCTTTGATGAGCAATTAACAAGTTCTGGAGGTTTGGAGAAGTCCTAATTAACTCTTCTTTTAACAAAAATTAATTTTAAAAGTTCTATCTGTAGCAAATACTTTTTGAAACTACTTGGGATGCCAAACTCTGCAGTGGCACTTCTGGCAGCATGTCCAACTGTGTCAAATGAACTTTCAGGAGCTGATCCTTCTGCAGTGTATGAGGCAGGGAAGTGTTAATATCTCTGCTTTCCAGATAGACAACCCCTCTGCCAGGGGTCAGAACCCTCAGCTGCAGGAAAGGGGGAAAGCTGAGCTGACTTTATTGGAGCTGCACTGATAGATACCAGCTGAACATGTGGCCCCAGAAGATTAAGTGGTCTGGGGGGAGAAATCTGTGACCCAGCTGGGACACTCCAGGCTCTGAGTCACAAGAACACCCTTCCTGGCCATGGTGCTTGCAAAGATGCCTCTGCTCACTGCTCTAACCCCTTGGCAAAGCCATCATGAAATGGTTTGGGTGACTGAGCCCAGGGGAAGCTGAGGTGAGCTCGTGCTGTTGATAAAACCTCTTTCTCTGGTTGCTTTGTGCATCACTTTATTTTGGCCAGGTGAGCCAAAGCTATAGAAAAGATTGGGTTGGTTTATTTGCAGTGATATTCTAACCACAGAAGAAGGAATTCACAGGCCAACGTGGGGAAGGGGTCTGTCAAGATCATGGAAAATAAGATTTGTGTTTCCTTTTTGCCTCAGTCCTGTGCCATAGTGTGTGTGAGGAGCTGAGGACCAACACACCCCTGCAGAGGTGTTTTGCATCCATCAGCAGGGGTTTTATGTAAGAGCACTACTGGCATATGCATATTTTCCTAGCTGTCTTTTGCCCAGGCAAGAGAGATTTGTAGGAAGTATAAAAAGTCTGAATAAAGTCCCATATATAATTTAACAGCTTATTAAAGCACCAGTGTTTTGTAACTGGGACAGATGTTGTAGCTGCTCCAATATCTATTTAAATGTTGCCTCAGGAGAGAATAAAATCAAACACACACACAACCCAAACAAAAAATCAAGAAGCCTTGAGTCAGAAATCTTATTCAAACAGGTTTCCAAAAAATAAGTAAATAAATGTTGGGGAGAAACCTGCACAGTTTGTGGGGGGGAAAAAAATGATGAAGGTGTTCATGTGCAGGTTTTTCTTGATGGGGGTTACTGTGATACTCCAGAAATTACTTCAAAATGCTACATTAATTATTAATTATATTTATTATTAACTACATGACTACATTCTTATTAATACATTACAACGATAATTTCAGATGATACTGGTGAGAAAGGTCAGAAAAATATGAAGGAAACTCCTGTAGAACTGGGCTTATTACTGCATTTTATTTAATTAGGGGGGATCAATACAGCAAATGACATCAAATAGACACTGACAAATAAACAACACTGAGCAGTATTCACAAAACTCTGATCAGTCTTCACAAAAAAAAAGATGACAGACAACTTGCAAGGTTTTCAGAGGATTCATAGTATCCTCTATTGTGAGTTCTATTTAACCCAAACTTCAGAGTATTTATTTTAGCAGGATTTCTTTTTAAAACACACCCTTCCAAACGTTGGTGGAACAACCTCCTGAAAAGGGGCAACCACTAAGTGACCCCTGCAATGAGGAGGAATAAAACAAAGGAGAAAAGCTTGCTTAGCATCCATTATCCAGCCTGTTATTCCCCAAGGAAGCAACATCTGCAAGCAGTTTCTCGAGTGCTTTGAGTAACCCAGCACCACCACCTGCTGTTTGGGAACGAAGATAACAATTTCCCTCGGCTCATTACATCTCCAGCATCGTGCAGGCAGAGAGAATTCACCCATTCCAAACGATCAGACAAAACAGAGCACAATTCCTCATCCCCAGTAAGATCTGGGAGAGGCAGCTCTGCCCATTTGAACCATGGGGTGAAAAAGAGAAGCTGGGGATGCCAACCATGCCCATGGACTGGTTCTTTTTGGCTTGGGATTCAACTTCTGCTGCCTGTAATTTGGATTTTCTGCCTATGGGGGCTGCTGAAATTTCCTTTCATGGGGAAGGTGGGATGAATTAGGGTCTCTCAGGTTTATAAACATGGATCACAGTCAGGTGCAAAGCTTTTCCTGCAGAAAACTTGATGAGTTAGCCCCTCATCCTCATGGATGGAATGGAAAAGAGAATCTGTTGCATTTTCATTAGTCATGGACCAAACTGAACAAGAAATGTAGCTGAGTAGACCCTAAGAAAGCCAAGGAAAATATCCAGTACCATTCCACTGCCTGGATCCAAAGATGCAGCTACAAACTGTGTCATCTGCACCTGAGATTCCAACCTGCCTCCAGGCTGCAAGAGAAACTGGATTACAGGTGATGAGAACTCTGGGAGAACTCCATATGGGCTGTTAAATCACAACCAAACAACTACCTATTTTTTTTTTTCCACCAGCTTTCCCTTTAGACAGGTAAATTTCCAGGTAGCCATGAGGTCAATCTGCATATCTAATTCCTTCCAGGAGTGATGCTCTGGCCTCTGCCTTGTGCAGACATGCACAGAGCATGTTTAGAAGGGCATGTCTCTGATTAATGGCCAACAGGGAGGGAAAAATAGCCCTGCTCCTTCATCAGGACTGCCAGTGAGCTGTGCTGCTGAGAATGTGCATTTTTGTGCCACAGCTTGGGTGGAACTCCATGGTTTGATTGTGGAGTCTGAAATTTTCACTCACACCAAAGAGGAAAGGGTTTGGGGCTTTGGCAGGGGTGGGGGTGTTTTTGTTGGGCTTTTGATTGTTGCTTCCCTTCAAAAATGAGAAGCCTTTCATGATTTCAGGTTATTTCTGCATTTTCTGTTCTGTTCCCATTCTCTTTTCAGTGCAACTGGAATTCCCTGGGAGCACAGTTTGCAGCACCAGCCATTGGAGTGAATGAATCTGAGTGAGATTTTCTAGTTGAAGAAATGCTTCTTGCCCTCACTAAATTCAGTTTGCTTTTGTCAAGCCTGAGTTCTTTCAGACATGAGGGAAAATTCTGAGGTACTCCAGTGAGCAAAAATCCTCTGCCAAGTTCAGGTTTTCCAGTTGAATCATGTTATCAAAAGCTGCCTTCTTAATGCCCTTCTTGGTAATTTGAGTGTGCCTGAGATCAAGCTTTTCTAGATCTGACAGCTCACTGAAGACATCAGTAGGAATTACTGATATTTTACTGGCTGCTAAATAGAATTCCTTGAGGGGAGCAATTGGGGGAATTAATTCTCCTCAGTTGACTAAAGTTCAGCTTTACCAAGATGTTGGGGAGAGAAATGACTCTTCAGAGAAGGGTTGATGGCTTAACCTGCTACTCTGGAGGTTCAGTGTCACCCTGTTCCTTGCACTGAGGTCAAACCCACCCTGCAGGGGCTGCAGGAGCTGCCACTGCCTGGCCCCAGCTCTGGCAGGTTGATTGGGTCACCCATGGGAAAACATGAATTTTTCTTTTATAGCTCCATCACTGAGTTCTTATTCTGGTGAAGAACACTCCTCCAGAAGACCCAGCTGGGGGAAATATCTCTTTTTCTTCATAAGCAGCAAGTCTGGGGCATTAAAGGGGATTCCTTCAGGGGAATCTTAGAGCCTTTTGCCAAATAAATAAACCACTCTGAAAATAAGTGGAACCACCAAACAAACTGTCTGTAAATTCCTCTCTAATGTCCACTGAGCTGTTGTAGATAAGTTTATTTCATATCAGCAGAATGAATATAAAATTATTATTATTTACACTTAGAGCCCTTGTCCTCAATATCTTTAATAAGTTAACTTCTCTAGGGTTACATCATTATTTTTCTTTTGAGCTGCTTTTCTCCTTTCCTTTTCTGAGTGTATATGATGTATCTTCTGTCACCAGTATCCCCATCTAATGCTTTCTTCAAGCATCTGTTTTCTACATTTTTACCTTTTTTTTCAAGCAATGGAAAATCATTACCTCATGCTTTGATTTATGCTGATGTTTGGTAATCACATGCACGTGATATATAACCACAAAGGAATTTTACATCTATGTCTCTAATTTTTTCTCTCTGCTGGTATGACCATTACTCACCTATGACTTTCCACCATACATCAGCAACATGGATACGTTGGGATAATTACTTTTAAACAGCTTAGGCTCAGAATGTGACTAAATGGCTTTATCTGGAGGGCTCAACTTCCAGAGCAAGCACACTCTGGAGGGTAAGTCATGCTCAAAAAAGTCTCATCATCTGATTGTTTCATCTTCATCATCCCTATAGCATTATTGCTTTTCTTTGTATGATTCTGCCTTTCACTCCCTTTGCTAGCTGGCTGCTTGATTCTGAGCTCTCTGCTTTTTGCTGCTTTAATAGCTCTTGGACCAGGCATCCTTTTCTATTCCTTTAACTCTTCCTTTTTATTCCCTTTGCTAGGAAGAATGTTACTAATCCTTCTCCTGGCACTTCTTCCTGGACTAACAATCTGTCCCTCTGGAAAACAAGCAACCTTGCTTGATTTCTGATTTAATTTCTGCCAGTTGGAAGGCACTTTTGCCTACCTATTGAGGTGCTGGGAGACAAGGCCTGCTTGGCTGTCCTTGGATATGGGTAGTGATGCTCCTACCCAATGGACTGGCCTTGCTCTCTGCAGGGGATGCTGAAGAGGAGTGTAAGGTGCAGCAAAAAAAAACCAGAAGACCACTTAGCAATGCACAGGCTGTGCCCTTGAACACTTCTACAGCTGCATTTCAAGACTGAATTAGTGCTATGATCTTGCAAAGGCAAAACTTCATCTGAAAACATCTTGTTGAATTTATGAAACAATTGAAATGCCTGCACTGCATTTTTTCCTGCTTTCAGGATTTTTCTTGTTCCTCCTACATTTGTCTCTGTTAAGGAAGACACAAATACTTCTTGAAAAAAAAAAACAACACAGGAACACATAAAACCACAAGCCATAAACCATACAGTCTAATAACATAAAGTCCTGTGGATTACATTTTTAAAGTACATAAATCAAGACAACTCTGCTTGATGCTTCTACTTCTTTTCTGATTGACATCATCCCTGGAGACCTGGATCCTCTGGTGAAAAAAGAATGTAATTTCTTCTTCCTTTATAAATGCTCATGGATTTTGAAGTTATTAAATTAATATCTTTCAACATAAGTCAGAATAACTTCACTCTAAACTGGGAATTTTATTTAACCCTTCTTTTAACCTACTATCAAGTCATTCCAGTATCTTTAGCTATATGGCACATGAGACTTCCTGTGCTGGGAATAGAGATTGCCAGTAGAGGAGTAGAATTAAAGCTTGTCAGACCAAAATAGTTTATCCATATCTGTTGGAACTGTTGTTTTGGTTTGGTTTGGTTTTTAAATGCTGAATTTTTGCCTGTCCACAACAGAAACATAGAAAAGAATGGAATATTTATCACAGCTAAGTTACATCCATACAATTTAAAATTATTTTTTTGAATTTGTTAGTTTTTCCTAACTCTTTATCTATTCATCCACCCATCATTTCTCAACAGACTGACCACTAGGCTATCAAATGTCTCACAAGAGTTATTTTGGTTTAACTCTTTGTTCCCTTGTAATTTTTGAAAGCATTCTCATCCCAGGGATTCAGATAGAAAATCTGACCTTACTGAAAACTCACAGTCTTGTTGTGCAGCTGAGAGGAAGAGAAGTGATAAAGCCATCATGATATCTTCAGCCTCACCAGGTCAAGGAAAGTTTCTATCCTTTGCTGAAATGTATATAAAAAACCAACCAAACAAACAAAAAGATAAAATATCTAACAATAAAATTGAAAATGAAATGAAAATATTTCTTGCAACATTCCTTTAGTTTTATTCTTATTTATATCCTTGGAGTTTAATCTCCCACAGCCCTTCATTGGAACAGAGAAGTCAGCTAAATCCACCGTGAAGACTTCTGTTTGGCACTGCCCACTGCCCTGCAGGCAGCAGCAAAGGGCATCCCCAAATGGAGTGTTTGGCTGGAAATGTCTCACAGTGATGTTGACTTGGAAGAAAAAAAAGAAAACTCAAGGGCAAGGAAGAGGAGTCTGGAAACATTCTTGGCAGGGGCAACAACACAAAGGCTCACAGAATCCTTCAGGTTGGAAAAGATCCTTGGGATCATCCAGTCCAACCATCAGCCCAACTCTACAAAGTTCACCCCTAAACCATGTCCCTCAAACCCACATTCAAACATCCCTTAAACACCCCCAGGGATGGGGGCTCAACCCCATCCCTGGGCAGCCTGTGCCAGTGTCTGACCACTCTTCCAGTGAAAAAATGTTTCCCTACTGCCCTATTTCCCTCATTCCCAGCCAAAACCCCTCTCTGGCAGGGGGTGCCCCATGAGAGCTCTGTGCCCACAGCCCTGTTGAGCTGTATTTGCCCCTTGCCCTCAGTCTCCACAGGGGTTCTTGTGCTGACAGCTCTCTGCAGTCTTCAGAGGGTCTGAGTAAGGCTGCTAAGTGCAGTGCTTTGCCAGGGAGGTTTTTACACTTCGATTCAACAGCACCTAAATGTTTATTTTACAGCAGATTTTTGTGAAACAAAAACATGAGTGTCCTCCTCCTTGCTCTTGGAGTGAGAGCTCTACAAATGCATGGAGGCAACACTGCACAACCACATCTGTCACTGGGGCTGGGCATGAGGAGCAGAACTTGGAGGGTTCCAGCCAGAGCCAAACCAGGTGTCAAAAGCAGGGATTTTGGCACTGAATTTCCTGAGCCCTAAACCAAAGATATAACCATAATTCTTCTCATTCTTAGCTTAATTCTTGCAAACTGTTCTGGGACTACTTGCAAACTGTTCTGGGATCACTGTTTAGAAGGTCTGTACTCGTGCTTCCCTTTCTGAACCATCTTTGAACAGATTTTCACTGAATTAAAATAAAAAGAGCAATGTTGTTATCAATTACACACCTCCCACCAAAAAAAAAACCCAACCCAAACATTTTGTTGATTGACTGAAATAATTAGAAAGCAATTATATCACTGCCTGAACACTTGATTTCAGACAGGTAAGATGAAAATCCAGCAGTCATTTTCCTCCTGAATGCTCGAGATTGGAAAGATTGCCTCAAGGCTTTGCATTACAATTATTCCACTGTGTATTATTTTTATAATCATTTCCACTCCAACTATGTGCTGACATTTACATATTATGTTATAGGTTTCAGCATGTTCCCAGCTCTGACTGTGTTTTGCACTGTAGGCTAAATTCTTCTGTTATTACTGGTGTTATTTTGCTAATGTGTCTGCCTGAACTGTCCACATGGAAGACACTTTGGTCTGATGATCTGCTTTGTTGGGATTAAAACTGGCTCAATTACTAATGGTCAGTGATCAGAAGCACCTCTTAGTTAGGTTACATAGTTTGACATGACAGAATAATTCTGTCTTCTTTAAGTTGTGTGTCCCTAGAATGACACAATCCATGATACAAACAAGACTAAGGGAATAAATACATCTTTTGGTGCTGGTATCATTAAACCACTTCAGCATAGGCTGTTCACACAGTATGTATTCTTTACTCTCTTCAGAGTGGTTTGTGCCAAGATACAAATTATGTGTCACATCATATCCAGTGTATAAAGCTCTGGGATCCAGAGGGTCTCTAGGCTAGGCCAGGCTAGGCCCAGCTGGGCTCTCAGCTCGGGGTGTTGTTGTTGTGGTTCTTCCTCTCTTGGGGGTTCTCCCCCTCAGAGCACCCAGGAGGGCTCTGTCCATCCTGCCTTCCATCCCATCTGTGTGTCCTCACCCTGGTGCCAGAATCCAGCTCCTGAGCACAGCTCCTGGCTGCTGTGGGGCCCAGGCTGGGACTCTCCCTGTGCCAACTCCACAGCACCAGTGACAGTGATGTCACTGCCATCAGGGGTTGGGTTCTGTACTGGCTTTGTACATATTTGTATATATTCCATTATTATTATTATCATTCAATCTGTTCTAGTTTCCTTTTCTAATCACTGAATCTCCTTTATTCCCTTTCTCTTCCCCTTTGGGTAGGGAGGGGGTTTAACAGAGCATCTGGTATCAGTCTGGGGACTGCCCTGACCCTAACCTGTGACAGTTACAGATGCTTTGAGTAACTTTGAGTAAAAAAAGCTCTAGAGTTCAAACTCTTAGCCTGCTAAAGAGCAGATGCACTTCTGCTTTTGCACATTGTGAATAGTCTCAGACTGCACAGAAAGAATTTAAGACCAAGGTTTGGACAGAAATTCAAGTCTGCCAGTCTAGAGGCTCCAAAACCCTAGAGCAATCTTCTAGCTGAAGTCATTAGCACTCAGACTCACCTCCCCCACTGATCAGTCCTCAGAGAATACATTTTAGGCCTCTGCTTGTTCTTTTTCCACTCAACACTGACTACATCATCCTTGTGGGTCACGCAGGAAAGCGAAAAGAAATATAGTCCATAGCAACCCTTCCTATATCATTCTGTCTCTGTTTCCTGCATTGTAAATGGTGTGTTATACAGCTTTCTTGCCACAGCTGTCTTTTCCAGCTCTGAGTGCTTTATCACTCCACCTATTCCCTCCTATTACACCAAAGCTTGCATCCAACTGGTAAATCTCATCAAAGATTTTCTGGGATTTAGCACGTCCTCAAAAGCCAAAAAAAAGAAGGAGAAATCTACTGATGACAGAAAGACAGAGATACCCATGGACATGGACATTTAAGCATAAGACCACCTGTATTTCACTTTTGGTTACTCATTCCTCTTTTTTTGAGCCAAATTTGCACATCTGTGCAGATAGATCAGATGAGTCTCTCTCTGGTCGTCTGTGTCAGCTCACTCCCTCCTCCTTGTGGCTTTGGCTGGAATGGAGTCTGATGATGGACAGAGTCAGCTTCAGACTGAAAAGATTTATCAGAATGCCTTGCATGGAAAGTATTTGCTGTCCATGGGTTTTCAGCTGGACATACATCTGATTTTGTTTTCATTTCCAAAGCAAAAATCGTTTCAGAGGTCAGACTAGTGTCTGCTGTTATTTTTTTCCCAGCTGTGAAGAAGCTGATCACCACCACTGACATGGTGGAGGAAAAAGAATATTGAGGATTGCTCAAATGAAAGATGTGAGCGTGGGGGAGCACATTCCATGGCACTTATTGAGTGTAGAGCAATAAAATATACCAATAGGGCAAAAGACAGCAGTTTAAATTTAGTTTTCTTTTGGTTTTGTCTGTTAGATAAAGGAACTGTCCAGAGTTCAAAGCTGTTCCAGTGTCTGTCAATGTCTTGCCAACAAGAGGTTAGAGGATGTAAGATTTTATTTTTCCTCTTTCAAGTGTAACAAAATTGATTGCCAACAAGTAAGAATCCAGAAATTTTAACTCGGTTTCTTCCCAAGAAGGCAACTCATTAAGTTTTCTGACAGAAAAAAGCAGTCTGTTAAATGTTGCTCAGCAGCATACCAGAGCTTCAAAGAGATAGTATTTTACTTCTCAGAGGGGCCTTATTCTTCAAGTATGCACTCATAAAAAAATGAGGATTTAACACAATGAACTCCTGTGGTTTAAGAGTTAGTTGGAGAGAAAAATGTAAATAAATTCTAACTACTACACTGTGATATCAGTTCATTACAGTCACCCTTGAGAACATGTGTTTAGTGCTTCTTTATTTATCAGGCAAACAATGACCAGATACACCTTCTGTGCTGCTGCCAGAAACTCATCACCTTAACTTGGGCTTCCATCCACCTATCAAGTTCAAAGGAGAAAAAAACAAAACTTACACCACAAACACAAAAGATAAACACCAGATTGGCTAATGAATGTGTGCACAGAAACTCCTTTGTTTAGCAATATCAGCTCACAAAATCAGCTGGGTTTAATGCATGTGAAAACACGTAGGAGGGATCACACACCAGAGCTATTTCAATCAGAAAAACTTGTGCTTCAAGCTGAGAAATTTTTGATCTATGATAAAAAAAAAAAAGATGCCCATAATATGGCTTATTTTGTTATCACACCTCAGCTCAGCTGACACATGTCTGGAGCTATTTTAGCATCACCAGACCCTTAGAAATATGAAGAGATCATTAAAATACATAAATATATATCAGTGCAAAATTATCTGTAATATCCATCCAACACTGACAGGAGAATTAGAAATCCTCTTGCTATTGATGGTACTTAATGAACTGAACAAACCCAACACAGGCAGATGGAAAATTAATGAACAACAACATGTCCATATTTTTAAGGTGCTCTTGAAGTTTCTCCAACATAAAAAGGAACTTCCCAGGAATGAACTCTTGGATGTTTTCATTTATGAACAGCATATCGAGGCAATAAATCATGCTCAGATTTCCAGCTTGTCATGGGCTTCAGCTGATTTTGTTTGTTTTCCTTCTAAGCCTAGGGGCACGTTTCAATGATTATGAATTTGGGCTTAATTTCTATTTAATGTTCTACAGATTGATTTCCAAGCAGGGCTGCAGTGTAAAGGCACAACTCCTGTGAGACAGGTGCTTGCAAAACCCTTGAGCAAGAAAATCAAGGGCAGTGTTACTGACACAGTAGGAAATTCCATTTAGAATGGTTTTCTTGCTCTTAATGCTTTCCAGTAATAAGTCACTTTACAGAATGCAAACCACAGAACTAGCATAGAAACCATGCACACTGGAGGACAATTTACACACAGAAAAATACTAAGTTCAAAATATGCTGAAAAGATGAATTATTTGGGCTGTCATAAACATTCTACCTGCCACATCTCAAAAGGTGATTCTCATCTTTAGCTGAGTGACTGAGTCCCCTTTTCTGAGTCACCATTGCTGACTCCAAGAAGCAGAAACTGCTCATCTGGGTGCCCCTGCTCTGGAAGGGGGGTTGGACTAGATGATTTTTCGAGGTGCCTTCCAACCCCTGACATTCTGTGATTCTATGATTCTATAGTAGGTCAGATGAAAAATATAACATAGTCCTTGATGCTTGTGATCTGGGATGAAATGATGAAACAAAACCACCTTGTAATTTCACCCTTGAGTGGTGGAATTGAAGCTGGCAGTACCATCTAGTGGGAAAAGAAGGAATTGAAGAGTATAATTAAATAGACTCCTTAGAATCAAAGTTTTATATTGAGATGTAGGAAATATGATGGCAAGAGGTACCATTAATTATTAGATATATAATATTTCACATTAATATGACAAGTATCTTTAATTAAGACATTGATTAAAAATGAAAAATAATTTGAAACTTACCATTCATTGCTCTACAGCTTCTGTCTCATCATTATCAAGACCTAAACTCTAGTCTTTTAACTCTGTTGGTTTTGCACTGTCCTCTGAACCTGCACAGGCTCGTTTAACTCTGTATAGACTCCTTCTTTTCCAAAATCTACATTGTTAAAATGAGAGGGCAAAATGATGTTTACAGTTCCTCATGTCACCCTTTGTGTGACATTGGGTAATCAGATTTATATATTGTTCCCTTTCCTTGTCTAAAATTTGATGAAACATTTTGTCTCAAAAATTTATTTGTCTCAAACATTTTTGTCTCATTTTTTGTCATTAATTTTTGATTTTAAAATCTTCACCAAATAATTTCCATTTCCAACAACTTCTGCTTTTCTTCCTTTATAAAAGACATTTATGTTTCTGCATACAAATCACTACATAAGAATAACGTTCTTCATCAACTAGAGTGCTAGTAACTGATAACTAGGAGGAAATTTCCCCTTGAGAGCCCATCCCAGCTTGCAGTAAACTGAGGAATATGAAAGGACTGCATGTTTTGGGTATCTTTAACCAGCCAGCAGTGCCTGAGGATGTCTCAGAGGCAAAGTTTGCACAGGTAAACTTCCCAGGGCAAAATCTTAGCTCATGTTAATTGGCATCTCTTCATCTCAGACAGAGCTAGGTCAGTTTACAAGGTCTGTGCATCTTCTTCTTCCTCTCTCTTCCCCCCACACACAGTTTATGCAGTGAGTCATTAATAATAAACATATAAAATATATTCCTTGAGTATGGGAAATTTTATTTCAGTTAGTGTATTTTCCAAGGCTTCCATGTTACACTGCCACGTTTGGAGGGCCTAGAAATAAATCAAGATATAATAGTCTGAAAGAGTTCTTCATGCAAAAGAAAACACAAGCCTTAGTAGCACCCTTTTTCATGTGTCATATAGAAATTATCTTACCATACCCATATTCTGTTCCTAACCCTGTTAGTGTACCTATGATTTTAAACCTCTATTCTTCCTCTTTCAGTGCTTTTTGCTTCAAGGGAGAGCAAGGGTGACATCCAGTGGTCTGTTAAATTAGAAGTACTGATGGACTAAATCTTCAGCTATCACTGAGCCATTAGAGATGGAAAAAGACACCTATTATATTTTAGATCCATCATGTATTCAACATTTCACATCTGAAACTCATGGCATCCTGTATTCAACATTTTCTTTTGGGAACAGAAGTAAGAATCATGTTTCTCCTGCTCTGCCTGCCTTCCAGCCCTGTCTGTAGCCTGTGGCATCCTTAAGGCAGTTCAGGAATATCTTCTGGCACAGACAAATGCCATGCTTGTGGAGTCTTGTATGCTCTGCAGGGCATCTTCTAGCCATCTGTCAAGGGAATGTGCTCACTGTAGGTCTTTATGATCCAAAGAAGTAATTGGATATCATACAGGAAAGGTGGGCTCCTCAATAGATGAGACTTGGGCCTAAAATGTTGGGGTTACTTATTATGAAGCAAAATAATATAGTATTTTTTTCAGAAAGTAAATAGCTTTGCTAATAAATAAACTTATTAATGGAGAAAATTGGGAGAAAAAAAAATGTTGAAGTATATCTCATCATTCTAATATTTGTATTTAAGTCTCTAGTACCATTACTTTAGAATAAGAATTTTTATGACAAGTGGACTGACTTCATCTCTCTTCCATGTCCTTAGATGTTAATTAATTGGTGAAGATCTGACACCCACTACATTCATTCACTCAAAATGAAGCCTGCAGTCACTTGATCAAAATGACTTTTCTGGTGCTGTGATAAAACTTCTGATGTCAGTAGTGTAGTGCTCACTAAAGCTTGTGCAGGAGGTCAAGCCACCCCCACCCCTGTCCCCAGGCCACAGACTGATGCTTTCTCTGGCCTAATAATTCCTTAATTATTGCTGCATGGCAAAGTTTCAACAGATGGTCTGGAGCTGAATAAATTCTATTCCTGCAGGCCAAGGATTTCAACAAAATGTGGAGCCCACAGCCCAGTGAGCCCTTTAACAGCTGAGCCTGTGAAGCTGGCAGCAAGCCCTGAGCTTTTTAGCAGTGGATGTATTTTGTGGGTGTTTTCTCTGCCTATCAAGACCACAGAGCAAAGAGCACATGGATCTGGGCAGCAGCTGAGTAAGCATTTTAACTTGTACATCACTGAGGCTCATAGCTTTGCTGCTCCTTCCTTCACTCCTGCTTTACAGCAATGTGAAATGTCCATTCTGATTTTTTTCCTTTTTTTTTTTCCACTTTTTTTTAACATTAGTTAAACCTGAACAGAGCAGAAAGTCAATTAATAGGGTTTTTTTAAACTGAGAGGCCATTATGATCAACTGCTTTGATGTGTTGCATAAAACATGCCAAGGAAACTTGTCTGGCCAAACAGCAACACTTATTTCAGGACTGGCTTAAATATCAAAGATATCCAAAAGCAATTTCTGGGCATGAAAAGGAAATTTGGCTTACATGCACTGATAGCAACCATAGCAAAATAGATACTGTGCCATTTAAATACATTTAAATTGGGCTGTGATCTGAGGAACAAGAGAAGGATTTTAGATGAATTCTTGTTGGAAAAAAAAATCAGCATATGCTGTCTCAGTTGGTGTCATGAAAGTTACACAAGATAGGACTGAAGTCAACCCAGCATCAGCTGGATATCTCTCTGTAACAACTATTATTTATATAACATCCAGAGGAAAAGCAGATTATTTTCAACTGTGTGTAGCAAACAGGCCTAAAAACTGAGACTGACATAAGACAAAACAGCATTATCCTGAAGACACAAATGCAATAACTAAATCCAGCCAACCAACCAGTGAGTAATTAGAAAAACAAAACAAAATAAAATAAAACAAAACAAAACACCAGGACTGACTACACGGAGCAGGAAATCTTGATGCATTCAAAGTAATGAAGAGTTAAAAAGGAAATAATTGATTAAAATGAGCTTCGTATGCTGTGCTGATGTATTTTACAGATCATTAAGGAGGCACTTCCAGTGGCTTCACACCACCCTGAGATTTTCACCTCATTACTTTTTGATTCTGCTCCAAGATCTTTTCTTTCTGAAGCCTTACAGATGCTCTCAACACCCAGGCAGGGGTGCAGGGCTGGCATCCTGTGAGATGGTTAAATAAACCATCCAGGTGTGCTTATGTAATGAAATAAAACACAAGGGACACTTTGGACTCCATAAACCCTCAGCAAAAAGTTGACAGACAAACTTAAGGATCACTAAAAGTTTTCCAAAGGAAGAAACCAAATCAAGTAGGATCAACCTGAAATATTTAGTCTAAAGCACATCTGAAATGTGCTTTTCATACTATAGATTTTGCTGGCACATCTTTCCCCATCCTGCTTAGAGCTACCTGCATATAATGCAACATTAATTAGCTAGAGATGTATACGTGTGAATTAGCATGGGATGTATATATATGAATTTAATGTTAATTATCTATAGCACACAGCTTGACTCTCCTGTCTTTGAGCTGCTGTTCATTTCCAAGAGTGTGGAATTCAGCAGGCCAAATAATTTTTCTCTCTGCTGGGAGTACTTTTGGCAAGTCTTCCATCAGTAGGAAATGAGCTGGAAAACTGGTGAAACTTCAACAGCTTAAGGTGATCTTTCCATTCCTGGATTTCAGACTGTCTCTACTGCTTAACAACACACTGAGTCCTTTCTCCCCAATTTTTTTTTTTTTTACTGTGAATCAGATGATCTTGTGAAAATCATCCATGAGATATGTAAGAGATCTTGTCACTTTGAAATACAGGGCATTTTCCAATTTATGAAGATACTAAGGGAATTATTAATGCCTCAAATCCTCTCTCTTACTAGTGCAGTTGTGCAAATAAATGGGCTTTAAATCCTTTCACACCTCAGAATTATGTTTGCTGGGGTGGGAGGTGCGTTGGTTCATTTGTTTGCTTGATTTCTGCTTCAATTTTTCTCCCTGTTTTGCTGGAAACATCCATTTTTCCCCATCCCACATCCTGGAACAGAAGATTTCTGAGCTCTAGTATCCCTCAGGTGTGTCTCACATGGCTACAATAAATTAGGGACAATGGAAAGCTTGTTCCAACTCTTACTAGGAAAAAGGGCAATTTATAATAAAGACAAAAGCCAGCTCTTACAGAACTTACATTCTAAGGCAAGACATAAGTAGATATAAGTAAATATAATTAGAAGGAGAATTAAAAGTCTCAGTAGTCATCTCCTCAAAAATATAATACAAAGGTAATGTGTGTTCTTATATCCATAAGAACAGTTTCAACACTTGATCACTTGATGATGATAATCTTGATAAATGAGGGGACAGTGCAGCTCCAGGAGATGATGGATTTTTTTCAGAGCACTGGAAGAATGTGGGATCTATTGACCTGGAACAGCAGCACTCATGAAAACCAAACCCAGTGACAGTGCCCCTGGCAGAAGCTAAAAGCTGCTGTTTCAGGGAAGGGGGAGGCCAGGAGCTTGCAGACACCAGTGAGATGGAGTGGGGACACCACAGATTCTCCATCTCTAGGTATTTTGTGCAACAGAAAAGAAATAATCTCTAGATTGCTCAAAACAGGAATAGTCCCAAATGTGATTCCTTACATCTGAAGCACCAATCCAGGCAGCTCTATTGAACTGCTAACAGCACCAGGGAGCAAAGCACTCCAGACAGGTCTGGAATATGACCTCAAAAGCAGTGGCTGGAGGTGGCCAGTAACCCAGATTGATCAGCCTGGGTAAGAACTGCCACTGTGGGAAGGTCAGCCCTTGAACACGAGCTGTGGCTGGAAAAGAATGGGGTCAGCTCCCATCTTCACATTATTCTGCTGCTGTGACTCTGCTGTAAATGCTATTGAACTCCTCAGCCCTTGAAGGCAGAGCACATCACCACACTCCCACAGCCAGGGAGAACATGAAGCTGAGCAGCCTGCCTGATGCAGCCTGTTGGCTCTGCAGCAGAGCTCAGGACTCACTGTGGATCTCTGGATTTCCTCGGGGGATGCACTTTCCCCATCACAAAACTGCTTTTCAGAGCAGCCCAGATGCAGCCCAGAGCAGAGGAAATGAGCTTCTGTTCTAGTACCAACATGAACATGCCCAAAATATCAATAGCTGCTTTTGTTAAGTGCTTATCAGTAACACCTCTAGTATCATGAGGTTGCTGAGAGTCCAGTGTGCTCAGAACCACATTCAAATACCAACCCCCTCCCAAACCTGCACTAATAACTGCAGAAAATCACCTCTTTTTTTCCAAGTCCTTGGACCGATGTGGCCATGAATAAGCTCTGTGGCAGTGCAGAACCAGGACTAGTAGCCATTGCCTTGCCAGTTAGAGAAACCCCTCTCACTCCCCTGACATTTTAAAGGCAAACCATGAACAGCAAATGCTGTTAAGTAAGGGCAGGATGGGTTTACTCATCTCCTATTACTCAACCAGGAACACAAGCAGATGAGTTTGTCCTCAGATGACTGAAACAAGGCACTTTTGCCTGTGAAAATCTTATGCATCCACTGCAAAAATAAAGCAAGCATGGGGTGTCACATTAGTTTAAAAATTTGATGACACATTAATGTCTCTCTGAACTTGAAATCCTTTTAAAATTTGCTTGGAGGAGAGAAAAAAAAAAAAGCAGTTTCCAGAGTGTTTCACTGGCACATTAAGATATGTATTCTGAGTCCTGGAGGGTGAAATGTTTTTAGCATTTAGGAGAGCTCTGGGCTTCCAGTCCTTGTGCTGAGCTGGCTATGAATACATGACAGAAAGCATCTGTGATCTGCTGCTCCCAGGGTTGAAGCCCCAGAGCACCCAGAAAGCCTGGACATAATCCTTCACTCACATGGCTGATTGACTGCACCAAACAGAAATCAGTCTGATGTATGTGTTCTGATGTGACAGAACAAAAACAGAACGTGCTCCACAGATTATTTCATCTTAATTAGAAGAAAAAATGATCTTTTATTTCGGTTTCCTTTTACAAAAGGCATTGAGAGATATTCGTGTTGTATCAGTTATCATAAAACACAGAGACAGAATCTGTCTGAAGGCTTGTGGAGATGAAGCACACATTAAAAATGGGATTATGCTGCTGCTAATGGGGAAATTATTGCCATTCTAACTTCCTACTAAAGCAGACTGGGGCATCAGGAGTTCTTTACAGAGAGAATAACATCCCTGTCTCCTGTTGGAAAATGCCTGGCCCACTTCTTTGATGTCCAGGGCTCTGTTTGAGTGCACAGGCAAGTGCATCAGTGCAGGACTGCAATGCAAGCAGGTGGCCCAAAGTCTGGCAGTAACAGACCTTTCTGAATCACACAGCCTTTTTCATATGAACATTTCCACCCTGCACTGTTGTTTTTCTCTTCTAGAGGACTGGATCAAAGCTGTCTAGCTGGAAAGAGATTTCATTCACTTCAGTAGCATGGAAATATGTCTGCTTTAATCTTACATTTTAAGGAGAGCATATTTTCAACACTTTTGTCTTCCTTGAGTAATGTGATTATTCTTTTTTTTTTTATTTATTGGCATTTTCTATCTAGCAGCTATTCCCTGTTGGTGTAGTTTCTGCAATTAAGATGTCAAGGTGATAAGCAGGGAAATTATGTAAGCAGTGTCTGGGAATTATGATGAGATTAAAAAAACAAATGGAAAGAAAAAAGGTGTTATGACAATACTTGGCCAAAGCAAACATGCAGAAAAAGCATGTCTCCTTCAGCCAGCTTCTCTCCCAGGCTGTGCTCCCAGATGCTTTGTCCAAGGAAAGACTCATGCATCCCCCCAAACAAGGAGGTTTGTGCACATGCTGTGCACACCACACTCTGCCATGGCACTGAAGGGAGATGGGGATGAGTGAAAACTCACCTGATATGGCAGGAGCCCTTGATTTGACTCCTTGCCTCCACAAAACCACATCACAACGTTTACTTTGTTGTTTTCACTGATTCCAATTAATCTCATAGAATCACAGAGTGTCAGGGGTTGGAAGGGAGCTAGAAGATCATCTAGTCCAACCCTCCTGCCAGAGCAGGGGCACCTAGACCAAGTCACCCAGGAACAGATCCAGAGGGGTCTGGAATGTCTCCAGAGCAGGAGACTTCACAACCTCCCTGGGCAGCCCCTGTCAGGCTCTGCCACCCTCACTGGCAACAAGTTTTTCCTTGTGTTGACCCCAAACATGTGCAGAGAAAACTGCCCATCCATTCCAAATAGCACCTTAAGTGTTTGGAATGTCCACAGCTACTCATTCCACTGGGCTGCAGCTTGTCCCAGTGACAATTCCTGAACCCAACCCAGAGCTGCTTGGGTATTACAGCCTTGCAAATGCTTTTTTTTTTTTTCTTTTCTCTCCAAATGGGTGGCTCAGCAGTAATGATTATTCAGAGAAAAGTGGCAGACAGGGTCAGGCAGCAGCAGAATGGAAAGTGAAAACTTGAAAGATGTTGGCTGAATATTTATGCAGAGCAATCTTCAGTCTCCACATGATGGTGCATAATGGGATCAGCAAAGCCAACGGAATTCACGCTGCCTGAACTTCCTCTGTGAGAGCTCAGTTTAATCTGCACAGAAGACTGACAACCTGTGAACACAGAGAAAATGCTCAATGGCATGTAAAAACCTCATTGAAATAATGTTTCTGACTACAGCAATGTTCTGGCAATCACAGAATAAACAACTTTCTTTTTCTCGTTTTGCTTTTTTTTTTTCCTTTATTTCTTTATTTCTATTTTTTCCCTTTATTTCTTTATTTTTTTTTCCAAGCAGATTCAAAATCTCCAGGCCACTTTTTGGAAGTGGCATCCAAACACTGTCACAGCAGACTTTGTTCTTTTGTTTCACTGCCTATTTGGTTATGTCCTGCTGGCTACTGAGAAGCATCCATGGGGATTGGAGTGAGGAGGACAAGCAAAGCATTCTATGATGCCAGTACTTCAGAGTCTGGACCTCTGTTAGGAACTGGAATATAATGCAATCCCAGTTATTAGAAATAGATGAACCCTCCAAAATACTCTATGTAGGTATTACCTCAGTTTATGTCTACCTTTTATGTCTACTATGTCTTTTTTTCCTCCAGAACCTACACAGCTATGATTATCCAGTATGGACCAACAATATATCAAAGGCACATCAGCTACAGACATAACCAGCTTTCTCATATGTGAACTGAATATACAAAATAAGCTCTAAAAGACATGGAATTCGACTCATATTAGTAGTCCACACTTTCCCTTCTGTCTCTTAACTTGTTCAAGAGTGTCCTACACGTACAGGACCTGATTCTGCCCAGGTCCACAAGCAGCATCTCCACAGCTCCCTCCTCCTCAGCTTGTCAAACCCATGGAGAGCAAAGCTGGGAAGGCAGAAGCGTTGTCCTGCGGAGCCACTCTCGATGGCAGTTGAAATACTTTTTCAACATCACACTTTATTTCTCCAACGTCCGCTCCTCGTTGGGGTCCGAGGCCTCTCCGCGGCGGCGTCTTCCCCTCGCTCCTTTCCTCACCGCAAGCAGCAGCTCACCGCCGACCACAGCCACGCTCCGGGCGCCGCGTGTGGGCGCACCTCGCTTCGCTTTTCCTTCTCCGTGCTAAAAATAGACCGAGGAGCCTGACAACTGTGTCCTGACTGGCTGCCGGGGCGGTACCGCCAGCCTATGGCAGAGCGGGGGGCGGTGAACGAGGAGGCCGCTTGTTCGCCTCGGTTGGCCAGACCAGTGTCGTCTCGTCCCGGCCCGGCGTATCGAGGCACGGCGGTGCTGCTCGGCTTCTGGCTGGGCGGGTGTGCGACCCTCCGGGGATGCTGAAGCGCAGGCTCCCGGAGAACCCCCCGGGGCAGAGCGGTGATGCTCACGGGGCGGCCTAGTGCGGACGTGCTGGGCCTGCCGTACCCGCCGCTTGCCTTCCGGACTGCTAGCGCTTTTCACCGCTGTGGAGTTAAAACCTGAGCGTTAAGGAGGCGTGGGAGTCTGCCCCTGCGCAAACACAAGCCCTTCCTTCTCGACCGAGCACCCGAGGGCCGCACTTGCCGTTCGCCGAGTACCGCCGGCCTGTTGGGGCCGCTGCCCGCCCGCGGAGCCGCCGCGGTTGTCGCCCCGCCCGGGCGGGGAGGCCCCGGGGCTGGCCTGGAGGCGGCGATGATCGCCTGCCTGAGCTGGAGGCACCGGGCTCGGTAGCCAAGGGAGCTGCCGCAGCGCCGGGGCCCGGAGGCCTTGCCTTGGACCCGGAAGCCTTGCCCCGGGACCCGGAGGCCTTGCCCCGGGACCCGGAGGCCTTGCCCTGGACCCGGAGGCCTTCCCTTGTGTCCGGAGACCTTGCCCTGGGCCTGGAGGCTTTCCCTTGTTCCCCCTGCTCCCAGCGGCCTCCGCACATCGACATGCCGGCTTCAGGCCGTCAGGCTGGTGGCGTCCACGGTGCTAAGTGCACTCAGACGTGTCTTTTGCAGCGTTTATTTGCTTACGAGTCTCTGGAAATGACAAAGGCAGCTCTGCTGTGTCTGACCCCTTCAAAGGGATCGCTGTCAAGCTGTTCTCATGTGTGTTGTAAAGACATTTCTGTGTATAAAGTGGTACCTGAGTGGCATATTTATTAACCAAGGAAACAACAGGTAGCTGAAAGGATCAAAATGGAGTAGAAATGTACAGGATATTTTCCTTAAATAAGAAACAGTGTTTAGAACAATTGCAATGGACAATTATAAGACGCCCTCTGAGAGAACATAGCATTCAATATACAATAAAAACATAAAAGAAGTACCAGCTCAAAACATGAAATAAAAGAAGTACCAGCTCTATATATCAACACAGTTACATAGGCATACATTAAAAACAAAGTTTCAGCTCTGCTAATGCCTTATAGTCACCAAAAGTGCACTGGGGGGAGCTTGGAATGCAGAAGCAAGAGCTCATTAGCAAGATGCTGTGTCCTAATTTATTCAAGCACTGGATAACACCTCTGGAACTGTTAAAAGATCTCGCAGTCTGGAGGAGCAGTTTGACTTTTTTTGCATCTCTTTTCCACAACCTCGTGGGTGCCTCACAGACTGAACATCACAGAGGTGCCAGCCCAAGTGTAGTGAAGGTAAGAGCTGGAAAGATGGGGAGTGAAAGAAGGAATTTGCATCCTTCAGTCTTCACTCCAGTCTGTGCCTTGGTTCACACAGATAGAAGGCAACAAGCACTTTGTGTCTTCTCATCTACTTTAGGTTAAATGCTTTGAAATGCCTGAAAATTATTCTTTTCTATTGGTTTCATACTGAGCACAGGTAGGTTTCAGCTTTGTCCTGTCCACGAGAGCTCTTCGTGTCAACTAGTAATTTCCATACCACTTGCTTGCAATCTTTAGCAGGTGAGAAGTGAACTGTCCACAATTCAAAGGATTTCTTAATTCTAAAAGGGAAGCACTTCACGGGAAGAGTGTAGCCAATAATTATCTACTGCCAAAACAACATGTGAAATGAATGTGAACTGCTGGGAACAGAAGGAAGCTGATTTCTTCTGTGGCAGTTGGAGGCTTCTAACATGAAAAAAAAATAAACAAAAGTCATTGTCATGTATTCCAGTAACTTCAAATTCAGTGGCATTTGCTGTGTGGTGATGGTACTGTTATTAGTTTTATTGTTACCTGATCACAGCCTAATTGTGAATTAATTAATTCATGAAGCCAGAATGAAGGGGTTAAGATTTTTGTAGCTGGGCAAAATATTCCTGTTTCTCCTGGATTTAGCTGAAGGATTTCTTGTGCAAGTCATAAATGTGCAACCTCTTTAGACTGGCCCTTTTGCTGTCTGAGCCCAGCTGGTTTTGCTGTGTGCAGATGCAGATACTTCCAAAGTTTAGGAGAAGCTTGGAATAGCTTCTAAAGAAGTTTATACTGATTTTTAAGCTTGAAGATTTATCCCAACACTAGAGGTAACATTTTCGATTCATCCTTCAACACCTTCAGCTTGTCTGATTTTACAATATTTCTATTAAATAATAGAAAATAATTTATATTCTTTTAAATATTAAAGTCTTACGGATTTTAACTGTATTAATTGCAGATTAATCCTAAATATATCTTAAAGTTTCTTCTTAATCTCTGTCACATTTCATCTTTTGACAGTATTTCTTGTCATGCTTCAGTCTCTTATTATTTCAGAGCAGACAGCTTATGGTGACATGTTTTGCTGCACATGCTCTGTTATGTCAGGACAATATTTTAGGTTGATTAAGGTATAAAGTTCTTCAGGGCATCTGTTCAGGGATGCATGTCTAATTTAGTTCCCCACAATGTCTTTTTCTGAGACCCCTCTACTGTATTTTCTTTAGCACAGCCAATGCCTCTGGGCTGCTTCTCTGAGGTCTTTAATTATCAAGCTGTCTCCAAGAAAATTACATAATTAAGTGGTTTTCATTTTCATTCTGAATTGGGTAATTATAACTAAAACACAGAAAAGTGCATCAGCTGCAGTATGGAGAAACTCAACCATTGAAGGAAAAAAACTACCTAGAAAAGAAACAGAATTGAGAAGATTCCACTAATACCAGTAAATAAGATTAAAATCAAAAAGAAATATTGAGAATTAAACTTCCTGGACTCTCTTGCTTCCAATGATGCACTTTTTACAGCTTTGATGATTGCACAAATGTGATGCCTCAAGGAAAATGGATACATCTAGTAGTTTCAAGAAATATTTTCCCAAATCCTGAATAACAAGAGTGCTGACAGGACTGGTGGTTTCTTGTTTAATAATTTTCCATCCTTAATATTTTCAAGGTAATTGATTTATTTACTCACTCTCCCTAGTTTTAGCACCTCCCCCATCACACGTTTGTTTGTACACATAGATTCTTTTATTTTTTTTACTGCAGCAGATGGTGGATCTCCTCTTTCAAGGCCCAGCCAAGGGACACAGAGGAAATATGATAGGATTACAATGATTCTGAAACACAGACATCTTTCTCCTATTTCCCATCCACCTGTTTCCATGCAAGCAGTGGCATCAAACCCTCAGAAACAGGGAGTGTGTTTGGCTTTTGCTGGTGAGAAAACCCTGCCCTGTTCTTGCAGACTCAGTTCCTATGACTACCTGCTTTTCAAACCCACAAGTCTGGGAGGCAGCAGCTCCACTGAGCTCAGCAGTATCACTGCAAAGGGAGCAGATGAAGCATTTCTCCCAGCTCCAGCAGGAAAACAGCTCCTCTAAAGCCAACAAAGTCACCCCAGGCTCAGTGCTGTTAAAAATCAGGTCATTTCTCCAAGTATAAACATGAGTTCAGAAGCCTGATTTTCAGCTCTTTGTTGTCACAACATTAGATGAGCTTCATTTCTGCAGAAATACTACAAAGTCAGGCTTGCTAGAATTTGAGAGACACTGTGCTCTAGGGAAGATTTGGAATGCTATGAGTAAAATGCTTTTTTTTTTCCTGGCCTCTGGAGCCTGGATATCTCATCCATATATGTATAAAACATTACCCATGCACCCGTGCAGTGAGTGGAATGGTAGTGACATCTCTGGGAGACAGGAAAAAAATGGCTTGAAGGAGTTCTTGGTCCTGAATCAGTCAGAAGTGGAGCTGCCAGCATCAGTGGGTGTGGAGGGGAAGTGTTTATCCATCTGATAAACCTCACGTGTGGGTTTCTGTTCCCCAGCAGCACTGGCAGTGTTTTCAGGTCCAAGTTTGAGTGGAAATCTAGGAAAAAAAGAAAAGACTGACTGTCCTTCAGCTCCAGATTGGAAGGACTAAGGTCCAGTGTGATTTTTTTAGGGCCCTCCATGCATGTGCCAGGCTCTATTTTAGATCAGAAATGTAATAACCACAATCAGATGCTTCTCTAGTTTTCCCATAGCCACATTTTGCACTTGTACCATCATTTTTTTCCCTCTGGTAAGCCATACTCACCATATATTTGGATTATTTTACCAGCTCATGCTTTGTCTCCACACACTGAGGTTATTCTTTATTCCCCTGGAATCTAGGAGTGAAGCTGCTGTGATAAGGAACTGACTTGGCCCTCCTCCAGCTATTGATGTCTCCAAAGTGATGCTCTGGCTCCAGATCTGGCTGCACTGCCTCACAACAAGATCTTCTGACATCTGCCTGGCAGCAGCAATGCTTCTGACTTCAACACCCAGCCCAGTGATTTTGCTGTAGTGGATTTTTTTGTGTGTAAAGCTGTTGCTCACTGCTCACAATCACCTAAGAAAGCTCCTGCATGTGCCTGGGGGAAGTATGCTACTGGTACAAGGTAATCTGCACTGATTTTCACCACGAAAGTTCAGCATTTAATATTAAGATCAAAATCACATGCCATCTTCTTAAAATAATTCGAATTTTTCACATTCACCAGTGTCTTTGTGTGACTCAGTAGCATTCTGAGCTGGTAAGAATATCTGCTGCAGCACAGCTGATGCTTCAAAGTTGCTTTTTTTTTCTTTTTTATCTATTTTTTGTGCACATGAAATGCAAGTTTTGGCTGCTGAAGCAGCCTGGATAATCAGATGCAAGGTGCTGCTCCCTTCACACTGCTGGGCAATACTTGAAGTAAAAGCTTTTCTACTCAGATTTTTCTCACTTCATGTGGCATTCTTCACACCCAATGGAGATATTTGCTTTACAGAGGCTTATTCTAGGTCACAGCATTCTCATTTTAGTGTGCACATCACTCTTAGATGCCTACTGCAGATGTTGTAGATAAAATATCTACAATTGTAGATATTGATGTTCATCATTTCAACCCCACATTCCAAACTAATGCAAAATAAGATTCTTTTCTCTGTTGTTTTTTTTTTATTGCCATGAATCTCTCCATGATGAACAAACCTATTCTTAATATAATAATATTCTTATTATATAATTATT
>JAOEGS010012315.1:32881-45576 GCA_025447755.1 Corythornis vintsioides | reverse complement strand
TATTAGCTTGCTTTCCTTGATGTCCCTTTGCTTGACATACTCTGGCACTTACACACACCCTTTTCTCCTTTTCCTGCTACCAGCTCTTCCTTTTTTTAAGCCTTGCTGTGGAAACTCTGGTTCTTTGTCCAAAAGGCTCTTGGAAAATTTCACTGTCAAGATTTAACATATTAGCTTACTACAAGAGAGACCACAGAAGTTGATTTTGCATTAAATGCTATTAAATATTAACATGTTTACACTACAATGTTAGCCTACAGTTATACAGAACCCTGGAGTATTTCTTAACTGTCATCTGGTTTTTTTTTTCTAAGCAGGCTTCCAGCCTGGGTTAATCAGCTTTCTTCTGGCTTTTCCCAGCACAGATGCAGCTTTGGACTGCAAATGCTTCTAGTCCATTTCAAACAAGTTCCTTCAAGCCACAGATGCAGATGTTTTGAGGAATTTTGTGCTGAAACAAAGCCACAGCTCTCTGATGGGCAGTGGAAATACAGAAGAGATGCTGGCAGCCCTTGCACAGCGCAGCTGCCAAAATGAGCCTGGCTTTTAGGAAAAAAAAATATCTTTGAGTAGGTATCTAATCCCATCTGGGGTCTAGCAGGGGGGGAGTTTTGGTAAAGTTACATAGGGATTAGCTGATTTCTTATTAATCCTTGAATCTTTACATGTTAATGGGGGAATCCTCAAGCCCTGGTGTGGAGTGAACAGTGTTGCAGTGATGGCTTTGTGGGCCACAGATCTGGGCACAAGGCTTGATATATATGTGTGATTATACCCCTAAACACGTGGCAAATGCAAGCTGGAAAGGACCAAAAAATGAATCTTCACCTTGCATGGTAAACACATTTTTTTCTACAGGGTGGTTGTCAAAGAGAAGATCACGTTTTATTTTCTGTAAGTAGGGTTATAAATGTCAACTGGTGATCATCTGAACTGCTGGAAAATTCTCTCTTTGTGCTTCTCTGCACAAATGTTCTTGTCATTCCCAAATGCATCCGGGGCAGAATCGCCCAAATTAGCATAAAGAGCTAATAAATTAATCTGACACTGCCTGGAGAAGATGAGGAGCAATCACATCAGTGATTGGTGGTGATAACTTTTAAATAGAGGATGTGGAGAGGAAGCCTCACCTATTAACACCCTGGCTTGTAAGATCTGAAGGTGATACTGTGGCTCCAGGAGAAAGGTAGGGGTTTAATAATTGGAAAATATTCTTTATGCAATTTATATTTGGTCTAATCTAACTTTCCAGTAGAGTTGTTCTTGATTATCCCCTTGGAACCTTTCTGAGTTCAGGTTTATATTAATGGTAGCAGCATGTTAATTTGGTAGCAGCATGCTATCAAATAACTGCCCTTCCCTCTCCCTTCATCTGCCTTTGGTCAATTTGAAAGGATTAATTTGTTCAGTTAGAAAAAAGAATTAATTGAATTTATAAAATTCGAGTTATTTTACATCTATTTCCTCTCTGGATGCAGCCTGGCCCTTCCTCTTGTGTGAAATAACACCCACTATAGTATCACTATTGGCTTCCTAAAGGAGCACGTGGTAAAGTGTATGTTCTTAGGGGATGCTTCTCGCGCTGGGTAAATATTGAAGAAGCATGATAAAAATCCATTTTGTTTAATTAGTGCTTAAATTATGCTGGGAATTCTCCAAAGCGCCGTAGGTTGTTTCCACAGCCAGTAATTGCACCTCAGCATGGATGTGAAAAGGCTGATAGAATAGCAGAGTAACATGTAGTGGGAAGGTCTGTAAGACTCAAAATATAGTTTATTTAGAGTGTAAATGCCAGGTAACAAGCACAACTCTCCCACCCTTACCCCATGACTCTCCCAGCTGAAAAGCCTTAATTAATGTGTTGGGGATGTAAATCCCAGGTGAGTTTTTCCTGAGCCCCTTTGCCTGCAGAGGGTATTTGCTGGGGAGGACTTGACAAATCTGTGTAGCCAGAGAGGCTGATAATAGATGATCTAATCTAGCATCCGTGGCAGGAAAATAAAAATCAGATTTGTTGTAAGGTCAAAAGGAAACTTTCCTGTTCTTGCGCCGGTCATCGCTCAGTAAACATCTCAGCAAATGTTAGAAAATAGATTTAGATTTTGATTCCTAGCTTCATACAGTTTCAACACAATGCATCCATCCTCTCCACCTTCCTTTAGTTGCACTCCAGGAGCAGTGATGAGAAAAAGCAGGGGAGCTCTGACTTCTAGAAAGCATTGGTTTGTAGGTTTTCCAGTGAGGAAATAACATTTCTACCCAAGATGCTCTTAGCAGGGTGGGGTGCAGGGAGGTGGGGAGCAGGCAGAGATTTTTCAGCCACATAATTAGCACTAGAGAGTTGAAAAATGCAGCGTTTCCAAGCATTCAGTGTTTACAAACATTTTCTGTATTGCAAATTTTGCGTAAGGCAGAGTTAAGAGTGTGTTTGTGTAGAGTTGCCAGCCTGTTTACTAAACTATTTTACCGCTAGAAAACAGCTCTGGAAACTCGAAGCAAAACTCTTGGTTGTTTTTGGAGTTTCAAATCCTACTTGAAAAATCATTTGCTTGATGATCTCCAGGGCAGTTTTGAAAGAAAAACGTTTTGCAAAGCCAAAATCACCGTCAATTGTGATTAGATCTGGGTGTAATGGCTTTAAAAGGTAATTTCTCTACTCATCCCACCCAAAACAGAGCACAGAAAAGGAGGGGAAAAAAACAACAACTAAGCTGCAACAATCAGTCTTTTGTTACGGGAAATATTTTCCCCTCGTAACAGTTTATCCTCCCACAATGGGAGTATTATTCAAAGACTGGCTTTCTAAAGCATCCCAACTGCCTTGAGAACACTCGATGATCATCTTCTCTGATGCCTTTTGCTAAGCACAGGCTGCAAAAACCTTTTTGTCCGGGGCATTGGTTGAGCAGAAATCCCTCTGTGGGGTTGCAGAATTCACCAAGCAAAGGAGACGAGCTCTGGTTTGGGCTTTGTGAAAGAATAAATGGGTTTTTTTTTGCTTAGCTTGGGCACTAGATGGGGCTAAGGGACTAAAGATGAAGTGGAAAGTGATGGTTGAGCTGCGGAATGTGGACCCCCACCCCCCAGCTATGCCCCTGCAAGAGCAGAGGGGAAACAGAGGCAATCGATGCTATTGAAGTCCCTTCAGTATGTCAGCTTTGTGATAGAAGAGAAACCAGCGGCTGGCTCTCCTGGTATTTGTGCTGACAAACCAATACTTTGAAAGGCCACTGATGTGTTTTCAGCTGGGGTGAAATGTACCCTGTGTGGGGGGATGCTGGGAAGCAGCACTTAACTGGGTTTCAAACAACAATCTTCATACAATCACAGAATGGTGGGGTTTGGAACAGTCCAGCTCAGTGGAGAGATGATTTTTATGGAAGGGGAATTATTGTTGCTAGGCCCTGTGATTTTAGTTTTTTACTGGATGCCCTTTATTTTTATTTTTTTTTATGTTGTTGCTTAGAGATGTAAGGGGAAATTGGCTTTTAAAACAGACAAGAAACCTTTTATTTAGATTATTATTCGCTGGGCTTTCACCTAGTGTTCTATCCAGGTAAAAGACCTGTTGGTTATCAGATAAAACAGGGAAATAACATACTTGATTCTGAAACACAATATCCCTTGGCTGTCACAGTTAGGGATCTTAACTTTCCTTATCAATCCCATTGTAAAGATCTGCTGTCCTACCCAGTTTTGCTGATATTAACATGAGTGTTGGTGTCTCTTTTGCAAGCAAAGACTTCAGTAAAACTAGCTGTTTTCTCATTTACTTTATGACTGTGAAAACATTTAATGAAATTGCTTAAGGTTTAATGACTTGTAGAAGGCCAAGGATATTTTTCTGCTGCCAGTCTTGGGCCAATCTCAAATTGTTTGAGGATGTAAACAGGGGAAAACACACCCAAACAATTTAATTTGAAATGGCTAATGTACCTGGTGAGAGATTATCTGCTCTGGTTGTATCATTTCTTGTGTTTTAAATCTTCTAGCAGCAGGAGCTCCTGTTTGTTGCTCGCTGGTTTATTGCACAAATGCTTAACTGTCAAATAATAGCACAGACTTGAGGGAATGTTGGTTTGTTTGTTGGGTTTTTTTTTTGGTTTTTTTGTTTTTTTTTGAGGGAAGCATCAAAGAAATCCAGAAACTTTTATGCTTGTAATTATGCAAATGTCTTGCTCAAGGTAACACAAATGCTGTGGCCAACGAGGGGAACTAAATGCTGCCAGTGAAGGACTTCTAATTCATGGTGCATATTTTTCTCTGGGGAAAAAAAATCCCAAGTAAACAAAAAATTCCTTGATAATTTACTGATAGCCACCTGGATGCCATTAGAATTGCTGGATGGAAGTGTCAGTTCATATTGTGGGGATGGGAGTAGATGTGAATGTGGCTGTCAAAGAAAAATGTGTATTTGTGTCCTTTAAATGCAAGACCAGTTTTAAGACAGAGCCTTTCTAAAAGAAATGAGTCTTGAAATCTAAGTCTTGCTGGGTAACTAACCCAAATAACGTGTTACATTATTTAGGCTGTATGCAATAAAATAATATTCTTGCTCACAATTGTAAGATTTCTTCATATATACTGGTTTCTGCTGTAAAGTTGATGGATCTGTAATGTGCTGCGTAATTAAACATTCCAGAGGTATTTCTTTGGAGGGAAAGCAAGTAATGGAGGGGATATAGTAAATTTTGGTGATTACAGATACAATTGTGTAGCCTGGGTATAGGATGGTTTGCTTTGCTGATAAAAAAAATAAATCTGAAAGAACACAATTTTGATTAAGCTCTGCATTGCTCTGCTAGCAATGGATTAGGTTATTAAGCTATGATTTTTCCATTAATAAAACAAATGTTAATGCATTGTTTGATGCTAATAATGCAGCCATTGTAAGAAGCACAGCTACTTCCATTACCATTTATCACCTCATTCACTACACCTTGTCAAGGCTGGGGATGCATTCAATACTTTCCCTTTTTATAAAGGTGAATTGAGAAGGCACAGCTCCCCAGGAGCTCTGCTGCCTGCTTAGTCTGCCTCGTGTTTGCTGTGTTCCCGTGGACAAAGCTGAACCAAGGGCTATAGAGAGCTGAACTTTAAATATAACCCTTTGAAAGATTGCTACTCCACATCACTGGCTTCATTAAATTGTATTAATTCATAGTGGAGCCAGCTGAGGAAAAAAAAAAATCCAAACAAAGCAGCCAACCTCTTCCTGATTCTAGAATCTCTTAGCAGGCTGTAAAATGCTCCACCAGCCATCGTGTTGCTGCACAGATCAAGGTCTGCTCATCCCCCCATTTTTACACTGCAGCCTGCATTCAGCACAGCAATAACATCTGCTTTTGGTTTGGCAAGGCCAGGATGGTTAGATCTGGCTGTCTTGCAAGCACCCTGACTTAGGCACGTACATGATGGAGATCTTTAATACCTTCTCCTGCTTTCAGGAGCTTGGGTTTTAATACCTTGTCCAACAGGAGTTTCTGGGTGTCTTCAGCGGCCCTCAAATTGGGTGTTGCTGCAAGTAGAGGGTCAGAGCCCTTTTCCCATCTCTCAGAGGCAGTTGTGTATTAATCCTTTTATCCTTGGCAACGTTGTCAGATAGCTGGGGAGAGGAGATAAAGCACCTGCATGCTGTTTATTCCCAGGGCTGTAAAGCTTTGTGCAGACACTTAAACTGTAGACGTTGCAATGCAAACAACCATAGCTGCAGATAAAATCTGAAAATGCCAGCTGAAGAGAATGGCTGGAGTCTCCCCTTCAGTGATTTTGGTAATGCTGCACATGACATTTCCTTTACAACTGAGTTGCAGAGGGCACCAAAAAAAAAAACCAAGCAAGCTTTCTGAAGTTGTTAGGGCTGGTGTTCACTACGAGATGCTTTCAAGGTCTGCTGGAGCTTTTAGAACAGGGACATGCTATACACAGGTGTCTGTCACAAATAGGATGTCAGCAGCTTCCATCAGAAATAAATGAAGTTGAAGTCAAAATATGTTCCTGGGTATCTGAGGGCTGCAGCCCACAGCTGTGCCCTCTTTATTATCCAGAGCTGCAATTTAATTTATTTTAAAGAACTATAAGGGAAGCACAGTTGGTGAGTCAAAGGTGTAAATACCCATAACCAAGCAGGTTCAAAGAAATGCTGCTGTGCTATTAAGAGGAATATTTCTGAGTTCTCCAGCAGCGTGGCTGCATCAAGTCTAAAATATAAGATTTTACAAGCACAGCTCCAAGTAAACCGAGTCACTTACCACGATGCCTCAGAAGCTGGTGCAGCCCTTCATTTGTCTTATCAAAGAATAATCTGTCATGTCAAGACTTGGAAGGGGACTTGATTAAAAAAAGCAATTGAAGTATGAATGCTGGCAGCTGTAGAGTGCAGAAGTAGTATTTATATAAATAGAGAGTGAATTTGGTAACGTGGCCTGTGTTTGGAGTTGTGTCACTGACTCTTCTTTCAGCAGGTTTAGACACAAGTCAAGACTGGTTATTTTTTTTCCTGCTGAGGTTATTTCTCTGCTTTATTGCAGTTTCCAGGCTCATGGCTTTAGATGCTGGACAAAAGCAGCAGCTTCAGCACCCTGAAGCTTTTAGTGACAGCAGGGAAGAGGCTGGGATTTGGGTGTTCAAGGGGCTGCACTACCTTTGTGGGCTCCTGTGGCAGGTCACTTGGCCTTGCCAGGGATGGTTCCCCATCATAAATAACTTATAAGATTAAATAACAAATACAGCTTCTCCAGCTCCAATAGAAATGAATTCATCATTTTGGGGGGTTTGAATAGAATTTTCCATTCGGTGGCAAATCATTATTCCTAGTGGGGGGAAGAAAAAAAGGAATGGGTTTATTATTTACTATCTAGAGCTTCAATACCTTCAATATCTAGTCCTTCTGGAGTTAACACAGTGTGCAGACATAATGGTTACCTGTTCATACCTGCAAATCTTCTTTATGATCACCCGTGGTTGCTATTCATGCAGAGTCCCAGTAAAACACCACTGTTTTTTGCAATAATTCTGTAGCAGGGGACTCTTAATCTGTTTTCTCTTGATAACACTGTTTTGTGTGTTGGGCCACATTAATGTTATATAGTATTAAGTGAAGCAAATACAGTGTAGCTGAATCTCTGCCCTATAATTATGTATGACACAGTTCAGTAGCTGGGAATAAGCTAAGTTTTGACTAAAACATGAGTGTTTCTGCAAACAGTAACTGTAGTGCTTGGGTTTATAATTTCCCTCTTGAGCAGAGGCTTTTTTATTTTTCTGAAACAGTTAAATGGTACTGTTTAGGTATTATTAGTCCTTTTTTTTGTTGTTGTTTTTGATTTGCCTGCATTCTACAAAGTGTTCCAAGTGTCCCCTGTTCAACTCGTGTAATTTTGATTCAATTCAATAGAACTCTTCTCCTTTCTGCATTAATCACAGAATGTCTTGGGTGGGAAGAGACCTTCAAAATCATCACGTCCAACCTTCCCAACCTAATATTTTTGTATTGGTTCATGTAACCCCATCCCAAACACTGTGGGTTTTGAAGCTGTACTCTTGCATAAAGAGGGGAGCAGTTGAAACCAACTGTGGGAGCAGCACACTGAGCGCCTCCTGATCTGGCACAGAGTGCAAAATTCTCTTCTACAGACAATTTCTTTCACACTGAACGAGGTGTGAAAGCCAATTAATTGTTGAAGGGGGTTTGTACACCTTAAAATCCTCCCCAGGGGAGGGTCGTGCTCCCTCCAGGGCACTGGGATGAAGTTGATGTCACCTGTGCTGCGCTGCCAAGGGATGGCAAGATTTGCCAGGGAGCACATCAAGATCTCAAGCAGCACTTGCTGAATTCAGGATCCACCACTGGATCGAGAAGCAGGTGGTAGAAGTGACAATGGATTTCACACCCACACTGACATTTTGTGCTCTAAAGAAGCTTTGCTTTCCCCCCCCCTTCTCCAAATGTGAAGGAAGGTGCAAGACTGTCGTAGTTGAGAACATGTGAAAAGCACCTTTTCTGCAGGATCTGGGGGGAATGTTTGAATTGCTTCTGTTCCTCTTGGAAGGAGGCCAGTGAAATTGGATGCACAAACTGTGGGTGGGTGGTGGTGGCTTGCTGAAAACTTCAAGTCCTGCCTTGTAGGTTAGATTGGCTGGCACTTCTTTCAGCATCATCTGGGATGTCGCAGGCATTGTCACATTGCCCTTGAATGTTCACAGCAGACAAGTGCTGCCTGTGAATGCTGTGGGCTGGATGGGTTCCTTTGCCACTTCTCAGTGGTGGTGGAGTGGTGCTGGATGGGTATGGGTTGCCCCAGGTAGGGAATGGATGGAGAAAGCCTGGATCACCAGCTGATGGTTTATGTCAGCTGCTTAGAGCAGCTTTTCTGCTCTTGCAGCCAGAAAAGGGATGCACTTTATTACTGCTGGTGAGCAAACACCTTATGAAAGGAGAAGTTCTTGGTCTGCACACTTCTAGTTGTAGTTGGCTTGTTGGTCCTGAGCTCCCTGGAGGTGCATTTCAGCTACTGCCACCCATATGTTTGCTTGGCTTGTGTGGCTGTTTTAGAAAGCTTTTGGAAGGGTTTGATGGGCCCTCATCCAAGAGGAGTCATATCTTTCTTTGAAGATAATGTTGTCTCTGTTAACAGCAGAAAGTAATCAAATATTTAAGGAAGGTTTGATAAGGGCCTTCCAGAGAACAATTAATTTGATGCACTGAAGGTTTGCAGATCAATTTTCAGCCCTGGGCAGCCTTCCTTGACAAGCTTAAATAATATGGTCACAAGAAGGCCTGGGTTAGGATGGCTGTGAAACTAGCAGAAAAAAGTGTCTGTGGCCAATCCTTTCCTCAGTTATTTCTCAGACTCAAAAAGTGTAATTCAACCTGTTCACATCATTATCAAAGTATTTGCCTTATATTTTCTCTGTGCTTCTTCACTACAAGTTCCTCTACCCTGTCCAGGAGGACAAAGTCCTCATTTTGCATTGCTTTCATATTTGATAAAGAAAAATATATCTTCTGTTCTGTGTGTACTCTACTTTTCTGTAAGAAACTGGTTTATTTCTGTAAGAAACTGGTTTATTTCTGTAAGAAACTGGTTTGGGCAGTTTGTATCCAAACTGTGGAGTTGCTCTCTTGGAGGTCACTGGATCTGCTATTGCACAAACTCCAGAATCTAGCTGGAACACAGTGGAGTGCAGTGATTTATTTCTTGTTGTTAGGATGGTACATTTATATATTGGTTGATGAAGTTATTGGCAGCTCAGCTGTTTCCATGTGGTTGCCTTCTGTTTGTTCTTTAATAGTATACAGGGAAGGAAGATGCAATGTCTGCTGCTTCAAATCTGTATTCCACTGCTGTCTCATCTGTTTAATACATTTCCTTTACAAATCCAGACTTATGTTTTAGCTTAATGCCAGCAAGAGCTCTGGAAGGATTTATTCTTCTGGACCCTAATGGAAAATGAGTAATGTTACAACTGGCTCCCTTGGTAGCAGCAACACATTTTACTACTGATTGTCAGAAAGAATAAAAAAGAGAATATGTTGGTAGTTTCTGTGCTATTTGCTTCCTGGGACTTTTGTCCTGAATTAACCTCTGCAAATAAATTGCATGAGTAACTTTGGAGAAGTTCTCAGCGTGTGTGGAGGGAAGAAACAGGAAGAAAAAAAAAAAGAAATCAAGTTGCTGCTACAGTTTTTTTGTAGTAAACATCAAGGAAATGAGAAATTCATCCCAAGACTGTGTGTGACCTGTTAGTGCCAGGCATCCCACTGTATCTTTCAGAGGACAGTAGTCGTCTGCTGGCAGCATGTTCACAGGGTACCTGTAATAACCTGAGCTACAACTCTGCCTTTAATCTGCTGCAATCCAGGGCTGTGCTGCAGGTAAACCTGGATTCAAAGCCACTTCAAGTCCCTGTCTCTCTTGCAACAGTGCTGGTGGTTAAGGTCTGGGAAGTGGGACAGCCCTATTACCATTCTGAGGGGTTTGGGACAAAACAGTCCCATTAAAAGTTTTCCTCTTGGCCCTGATTGTGAACTTGCTCCTTGCCGTGCTGCAAAGGACACAACAAGGATTTTTTCGCTTGTTTTATGTTTGTTGGCCTAAAATTCCAGAGGCTTATCATCTAATATTCCACCTGTCCTTTCTCTCGTTCACTGGAGAAGGACAAAAGGCAATTAAAATCACCAGCAGTGTCAGGAACATGACGAGAGCTGACGTTTTTAGGTTGTAGAGCAGTCCTTGCAATGGATGCTTCTGCAGGAATTGTCACATCTCATCTTTGTCTCCTCCTGTGAAGCTTTGCTTTTTGAAAATGCTGTTGGGCTCTCCAAACAGCAGTGTTTTGGAAACAACTACCAGTTTGTTGTTGTGCTTGGGGTTTTATTTTCTTATTTTCATCTGGACAGAGGTGCTCGCTAGAGCATCATGAGAATAGTGAGCCACTTGTGCAATGCAGGGAGGTAAAGGAGCATGTGTTTCAGCCCAGAGTCACTGTTAACAGTGATTGGGTGTTTAAATAGTCACAGCTCAAAAAGAAAGTGGCAGATTTTTCAGTTTGCTGTGATTGGAAAGCAAGGTTTGCACTGTGATGCATCCAAGGCAGGCACCACAGTGCTGAGAAGTTGGCTGTGATGACACACACAGGATGAAAAGTCTCTCACTTTTTTTTTTTTTCCCCCCTACTATTTAGTTTTATTCTGGTAGAATTTCCATGTTTGTAACATGGGCATGGCTGGATAAGGGAGTATAAAATGTGGGTTGGCTTTTGTCTGACAGTTTATGACCTGAATAAGTAGTTCTCACCACAAGGAGCATTGGGTTGAAGCACCATAAGAACTGCCCAGGGAACTATGATGTAAAGATCCCTGAGCAAGCTGGGTACCAAAACCAGCTCATTCATAGATGGGAGTTCAAGGCACAGGGTAAATATGAAGTGTGATTCGAATTAAGTCATTTAGACTTTTTTTTTTATCCCTCGACTTATGTTTGTTCCTGTCCTACCACTTTAAAATGTATTTGTAGATAACTTGAGTGAGGAGTTGAAATAGAGTTTGCAGCTGTGTCAGCTCTAAAAAGGAGAAATAAACATTGGCTTTGGACACCTGTGAGTTTAGGATTTGGGTCCCAGTTCTGTGCAGCTTCCTCATCTCTTGTTGGTGTATATAAAACTGCTTGTGAACTGTAAGAGATGTTTAAAATACCCTCATTTAGGTGAAGTGTGACTCTGCATTTGGTAAATAACATAAGGAAATACAGAGGAGGGAAAGGAAGTCTGAGATTTTTCAGAAACACAAATGGGATGTTGGGGCTGGATGTCCAAGTCCAACTTGTTTAAAGCTTTGGTTTATTTGAGAAACTGAGCTGCAAACTTTTAAAAAATTACTTCCTAAATTGGAATAATTTTGTGCTCAAAATCAGCTGAAGGATGGAGTTTGTAACAGTAAATGATGCCTCTGGGAAACCTGATCTTGCTCTTAGCAGAAGAGATTTATAGAGGGAACAATGAGTGGAGATAGATGCAGTGAACTTAGTCTTTGGAAACTAAGACTGATTTATAAGTTTTGTTTCTGCAGTTTGTGCTACCATCAGTACCCAAAGATTGATTTATAGTTTCCTATAGTAAATTCATCATCATTTAGACAAGAATTTATTTATTTTGGGGGGTAAACCTCATCCTGTGTAACTTGCTGTATGCTGCTGACACTTAGTGTAAAATAACTGAGAGGTTCTGTTGCATAAAAACATTAATTTTGATTTTGTTACCTCATTAATGGGCTTGCTTCATTTTTTTCCTCTGCTGTACAAAGCAGTGTTACATTTAATTAGCATTGGCTGACCTTTTTTTAGTTAGTTGTTGGAAAGGTTACTCAAGTCCTTAAGAATTACTGCATCTCTAGTTGACCTGGTAATTGGTGTATTGTTGCTGGGGGTAAATATTGCTGATGTTTGGGATTGGAAAGTCTGTACCCAGCATCCATGGCTCAGAGAGAAGACAGGAGGTGCAAACCAGTATCATTCTCCAGCAAGGGTCAAAACACAAAGCAAGGAAATAATAAAAGCAGTGTATCAGTTCAATTGTGTGTACTCATTCTCTATGTCAGGTTTTTTTCCATTCCTTTTCTTCTTCTCCTTCCCTCTTTCCTCTCCTTTCCTTCTTCTCCTTTCTTCTTTCATTTGCATCTCTTAAAAACAAATACTGGTGTTTGCTGCTCTTGGAATTGCCTGTTGTCCCCAAAGCCTGGCAGAGCATGCTCTGAAAAATGACAGTAAGACACATTAGTTAAAATTCATGATACAGAGACAAGTTCATGCACAAAGTTTGTCTGGGGTTTGGTGTTTTTTTTGATAGTTTCCTTGTTGAAAGCCATGGGAAAATGTGCTTAAAAGGCTTCTTGAATCAAGGGCTAAACCACAGACCTCTTCAATTTCTTACATGGTATCTTTTTACATTAGGCTAGAAAAAAAAAAGAGATATTTTATTGCTTTGTTCTGTTAAAAAAAAACAAAAACAAAACACCTTTGTGACTCCTCTGAAGGGTCATCAAACATCACTTATGTTATATCTCACCAACTGCTTGCACTTTACTGCCAGGACAACAAACTTGGCTCCTGAACCCTTTAGTTTAGGCTACAGGAGAGGTTGTTTGGAAAAAATGCCATTTTTGGCCCTTGGACAATATCACCCCTAAAAAGCACGAA
>JAOEGS010012315.1:0-25434 GCA_025447755.1 Corythornis vintsioides | reverse complement strand
TAAAAATGTCTAGTTCCAGGATTTGTAGTGGGTGATCTACTGTAATTGTAAAGATTTCCCCTGAAACATTAACAAATGCAAGAGTATAATTGGTTACAGGAGGAAACATTAGCTGAGTGACAAGCTGAGCTAGGGCTGGTTTGTGCTGCATCACCCAACCAGTCCTGCAACCGAAAATACTCATTATGCAACCTGACCAGTTCCAAAGGAGCTCTGCTGAGAGGTGCTTGGACTGATATTTTTTTTCTGTGCTGCTGAGAGGTGGCTGATTGATGGCTACAAATAATAATAAATAACAATATCCTTTATGCTTTCCCCTCGCAGAACTTGGGGCACTGTTAGGTCTGTTTTACAGATGGGATAATTATGACCAATTTTCTGCCAAGTCAGGAAAACCTGCTTTGCAGCTCCATCATCTGAGGTTTACCTGACTTGCCTCCCTCTTCCCAGAGTCAGCCTGTGGCTGCTCCAGGATGCTCATCCCCTTCTCCTTGCAGCAGGGGGGAGCTGCTGCTGCGGACACACTCGCCAGGCAGTGGAAGGCAGCAGCGATTGACCTTCTTTTCACCTGCACTCGCACGCCCAGAGGGCAGGGGATGGTGCTGTGCAGAGAGATTTTTCTTGGGCCTGAAAGCAATGGAGCATCACAGGTTATTAGCCGCAGTGGAACGCGGTGCTGACATAGCTGTGCAATTTGCCTCTGGATCTAAAGCAAGTGAGACAGTAGTAATCTGTCTCCTTGCTGCTGTGTCTTCCCACAACTTCAAAGATGTTGGATTTTTCTTTCTGAAATTTATTGGATTTATTTTTTTCCCCCCCTCCAAGACAGTAAAATTATTTTAGGTGTTGTCACCCACGTGCAGAAGGGCAGATAAATTGAAATTAAAATAAATAACCCTACAGGAAACAGTGTTAGAGCTTGAAATAAAGGGGTTTTTCCTTCAATGTGTTTCAATACCTGGAAAAGTGATGCACACTTCTTTGTGTCTTCCTCAGCAGAATGGGAATGTCTCCAGGAGCCTTTGGGATTTTGCAGATAAATGCTGTAAGGGCTGCAAGGCATTAAATATATTATTGTTAGCAGTATAAATATCTGACTGAGATTAACTCAGCACTGTCTGAGTCCTGCAGAAGCAGAATCCTTGGTGCTTCTGGAAAAAAAAATAAAATAAAGATGATGAAAAAATAATCTATAATTTCAGTGTATGTGACTTGTGTTAGGCTTTTTTAAAATGCTATAGAAGACTTTTCTTACCTTGGCATCTTCCTTAGATCCCTGCAATATGACTATTTATGGGTAGGTTGGCTGCCTTAGTGAGAAGGATCCCCATGGCAATTACTCCTCTAGGTTGCCTCTGGACTGTTATATTCTTTCCCAAGTGATCCAAAGGGAATTCATCATGTGAAGACATAATAAAATTGAGTGAGTGAAAATAGAGGAGAAAAAAAAAGGCATTTATTGAAGCGGAATGGAAAATAAGAGGTCTGGAAAACTGAGCTGCCTCTGCAAGCAATTGAGTCAAATGCCTGCAGATGCAGGCACAATAGATTATGGAAATTAGTCAGAATAAATAGGCCTGGATGGCCTCGGCAGCACTGTTGTGTCAACGGGTCTCATTGAATATGCTCAGAAGCATGGAACTGTTTGTTTCTCTGCCACGTGCATTTTTCCCCAAGTTGAGGAATGAGCTTGAAAATGATCCCTGCATTAATGTGTGTTTTCCCCTGGCTGCTGGGTGCCCTGGGGAAGCAGCTCCCAGCACACTGCTGTGATGCTTTCAACAGGTCCTCAGTGCTGGGGCTTTTCTGTTTGTCATGTGTTTTCCTGATGATTTGCCATTAAAAAGGTTTACAAAAAAAAAACCAAAACAACCCCACAACAATCCAACTCTAAACCCCAGAGGGCAGAAATCTGTTATTTGGAGAGATGCTATCAAGGGTTGGATGTCCCCGAGTGGGTTAAGGAAAAGAAAGCCCAGGATGGATCAAAGCCTGGGTTGTTTTGACCTTCATGGTGTTTGCCATCCCTTCGTACTCACTTTGTATTCATATGTCATGGTGATGAATTTCTTGGTTAGAAATGTTTGATCGTATTTTCAGCTGTTTGCTTTGGCAGAAAAGTTCGGTTTAACCCAGGAGAGGGGGGTGGGGGGAAAAAAAGACTGCAGACTGAAAAGAAACACTTTCATCTTCCTCCTCTGGTTCTTCTGTGTGCACTGGGGTTCAGTTGCTTTTTGGGTATTTTCTCTGTGATGGTCCAGTTCTCTGGCCAAGGGCTGCAGCTCGTGCTCAATCACACTGTCCTTTCTGCTGGGGTGTAACCCTGTTCTATTTTGCAATAGCAAATCAAGAGAGATTGATATTTCATTTAGACCTGCCTTAGGGAGTCCAGCTCCAGAGATGCTGCAGTGATGCTTTGGTATGTGTGTGTAGACACGTGTGTTTAAACTCCTCAGGCTGAGCTTGGCTTTTTTCTCCCCCCTTTCAGTAAAAACCTCAATGATGAAATTATTGAGATTGATTCTGGCTGTAGAAACCTTATATACATCTTGATTTTGTTCCTGCTGCTACCAGTGGGCTATAGAGTGATTTCTGTTTGATTTTTTTTTTTTTGTGGGTTTTGGTTTGTTTTTGTGTTGGGGTTTTTTTTTGAGGGGGGTTTAACATGTAAAATCAGTGTAATGATACAGTCCTTATTTGTGGAGTGTCTTGAAATATATTAGCATAAAAATCTAGCTGTGCTTTTTACAATAGCACTTCAGTTTAAATTGCATGTAACAAACAGGCATCTATAAAATGTTTGAGCTATAGCTTCATCTTCAGGCATGCATTGGAGGAGATGAAATTGTGTTTCCTTCTATTTTCCTCTGTCTTATGTTTGCTACTAAGAGCAGACATCAGAGATGAACTTGACCTATATTCAGGAGACATCTACACGGGAACTTACTCTGATTTTTAGTTCCTCTGAATTTTAATTGAGTTTTAAACTGATTAGGGCAAGGAGTAAGCCTGGGGTCTAGAAATGCAGATGTACTTGAGTCTGAGGCTACAATCCCCTATGAGGCACTAATGTTGAACAAATTAGTGGTGGAGAAATGAACCTCTAACACTTTTCTATTAGTTTACAATAGGATTAAAAGGGCCCCACAAACTGTTGTGGAGTAGGCACAAGAAATTGGTGATTGGTTTGAAAACATCACCCAAGAGGATTTTTTTTTTTTCCCCAAAAATGATTTCTAGATTTTGGTCTCTAAATGGCAATCAAAACTCTGAACTTCTCAATCTGTTTCTGACATCTGTAGAGCTATAATCATTTTATAAACATAGTAAAAAAACCCCAGAACACTGTTTGACCTGGGTGGTTTTAATATGCAGAGTCTGGCTTTGCTGTGGTAATTTGTCCTCAGGTTTCATAATTTGAAGAACAAAGCACAATGTTTTGATTTGACATTAAGGAGGTGATGAGCATGTCAATTGAACTTTGACTGATGTTTCTTTTTGCTTCACCAATAGAATTGAAATGATTTACCATTCAGCTAAAGTGCAGATTAAAAACAAAACCCCTTCGGGAGTTATTAATTTGGGGTTTTTTTTCCACAAAACTGAAACCAAGGTGAGAAACAAGTTGTTTTCCTGCAAAGGTGGAGTATGATGCCAGTACCTTCATTAAAGGGTTGTGATCAGTGGTGCAGAGTCCAGCTACAGACCTTTAAGCAGTGATGGGGAGTGGACAGGGACCTTGGAGTGCTGGTGGACAACAAGCTCTCCATGGGACAGCAGTGGCCCTTGTGGCCAAGAAGCCAATGGGCTCCTGGGGGCATGAAGAAGAGGGTGGGCAGAAGGTCCAGGAAGGTTCTCCTGCCCCTCTGCTCTGAACTAGTGAGGCTACAGCTGGAGTGTTGTGTCCAGTTCTGGGCTCCCCAGTTCCAGAGGGACAGGGATGTACTAGAAGGAGTCCTGTATATCCTTCTTGACAAGCAGCATAAAGTGAATAGACAGCCCATGTTCTTTTTTTTCCCCCCATTTGACTAAACTGCCCCTTTCCCAGTTTAGGTTATAGCTGAAGCAGTTAAGAGGAAATCTATTGGTATGTCTATGTCTGCTTTAGAGGCAGGGTTTGGTTTTTTATTTTCCTGCCTTTATTTTGCTGTTGTAAAACATCAGATGTTTGCTTTGAAGAAAAACTCTACCTGTTTTTCTGGAGGTGTTATTAGTTAGGAGGCTTAGCTTCCTTCCTCAGCCCCTGCAGCGAGATGTTTCTATCAGGTAAGTACATCTCTCTGCCAATATTTTGCTCTTAAAGGCTGTAACTCAGAATTTGAACCTGGGAACAGTCAGCACTGAGCCACCTCCACCTTTGATGAGAGGGAGTGTGAGATGAGGGGGGAATCTCTCTCTCTTGAGGACCAGATTCCCTTTGCATCTCACTCAGCCTCTGTTACACACCCATTTGTGCCTTGGCAAGCCTCGCCCTTATGCTGTTGGGAGCTGTGATAATTTCTGAGCAATTTACTGTAAATATTGCCTTTTTTTCTGCATTGAAATGCAAGAGGCTTAACGATTAGTTTTGCTCCCTTTGTTTCAAAGGGAGCAAGTTGTGAAGTGAGCAACGCTTCCAAAAATTTTTTGCATATGTCATTTCTCATCATGATACTTGAAGGGTATAGTAATTACTCTGAACAGCTTAATTATCTTGAAAACAGGGCAGCAGAGCTATTGTGCCTCCACATTTCAGTCACAGCATGTGTGAGGCTGAGAAGCCCTTACGGCGACGCCAGTTGTCCTCTCCCAGCCAAAACTGGGCATGTCTTGGGTATTGCTGTTTATACATGCTCTGGGAGTCTTAATGTGACAGAAAAGGTGAAAATCAAATGCAAGTTGTCTATAGGAAATGATTTTTTTTTTTGTCCTTGTCAGTCAGAGCTCTTGGAAGTAGCTTGATGGAAGGGGATGGACTTGGTGGCTCGTGGTTTGTCAGCTTAGGAAGAATACAGACTAATAATACAGCCCAGGGTGTGATGGAGCCCAGGGTGTGACACAGACCAATGTGGCTCTTGTGTGCATTTAAAAATCGATCTTAGGACCAAGCTGCAGTTTTTGGAGAGCACAAGTTCATATGGAAGAGTTAGTGCTGAGATACAGCTACCTTGGTGCAGCTGTGGAAATATTCCTGAAGTAAAAAACAGTGCAAATGACATTCCCTGAAAGGGGAGTATTCCAAAAGAGAGAGAGATCTATTTTAATTTTTTTATTCTGAAAAGATATATGTATGTGTATCTACTACTGAGAGCTTTTTTGGTACAGTTCTTCGGCTTGCCTGGAGATGGCAATGTGGCAGCACAATTGTTGCACCATAGCCTACTCCCAGGAATACACAGAAATTACATTAAATTAATACTAAAAAAAAAAAAAATAATCTCACTTTGAGCCAGCTCTGCAAAAATATAGGGAATAAATATGTTAGAAACATACAGATAATGCAGCTGAAACACAGCTGATTTAACTAAATGAGAAGCTTTCTGAATGGCAAATTAATTTTTTTATTGCACCCGGACACCCAACGTACTTTAAATGTCGTGTAACATCCATTTCAGTGAATGACTTACAAGAAACAGAAGCACTGGCCCTTTGCTGCTACCCATGGGCTGCTTACCCTGGGCCAGCACTGATGGCTGCTGCAGCAATCAAGGCAGTGAGTTACTTCAGCTCTCAGGGTGGTTGTTGCCTTTATGCTCCTGCACCAAGCAAAGGTTGTTTCTTGTTTATCAACTTAAGCCTCGAAGAGTAAATAAGTTCCTAGAATTGTAGAATTATGGAATGGTGGGGGTTGGGAGGGACTTTTGGAGATCAAGTCCAACCCCCCCCTGGCAGAGCAGGGTCACCCAAGGCATGTCACACAGGAACAGATCCAGGAGGGTTTGTGTGGCTGGTTTTTTTTTCCCCATTTTGTCTGTTCATTTTGTTTGGTTGTTTTTTTTTCAGAGCACTTTGCTTGCTTGTAAACTGGAAGAATATTTTTGGAAAGGGGAAATTAAAAGATCTTGTGCTTAATTGCAGCACTAACTGTAAGAACAGAGCCTGCTCTAGCAGTGTGCTGCACCTCAACTTGTTTCTAAGAGCTCTGACAGTGATATTAATGTTATCCTCAACTCACAAATGGAGAGCCTGATGTGCAGGGAGATGCCAGGTCAGCCTCCAGGCTAGCAGCAAAGCTGGGGGGATAACCCACATCTCTTGAACCCCAGTTAATGAGGCTTCACTCTCAGCCAAAGGGACTCTGCCAGGTTCCTACGTCTGTACCTGAGTAGATTTAAATGCAGAAAATCCCCTTGGGTACTTTGGATTGTGAAGAATACAAAGGAAATGGTAGATGATATAATTTGGAGCCCGCTTTTATATGAAGCTCTAGGGATATTAGAAATCTGATTGCAAAAGGATTTTTTTTCACAGGAGATAATGTCTGCAAACTAAACGCAATGGGTTCGTTCCCTACAATATTCCAGCTCCTTAAATTCCCCTTCAGCACCAAGACAGCTGAGTTGGGTCAACTGTTTTCATTGCAATTCCAGGCTGGAAATCTCTTGCACTGTGTCATTTCTGTTGCTGAAGTACCCACTGTTGTGTTCTGATACCTTTGCTGACAGGAGGCAAGCACAGTATAAATTGTCACTTTGACACGTTACACTTTGTAGTGTGTTGAATAATGCAGTTAACACGCTGTCACCATGTCCCTGCACCTTGCCAAACCTTTGAAATCACTCCTGCATGCTTTGTACTTTCAGATGGGGCTATTTGTTTACCAAGTGCTTTCTTGCTCCAAGAAACCTCATCTTGCAGAGTTGCCATTGGCACCCGATACCCAGGGAAAGGGCAGGGGGAAGGTTCTAGAGAGTGTGTTGAATGGTCCTAGAAAATGAGGTTGTTTTTTCTCTAGTTACACAGAATCACAGAGTGTCAGGGGTTGGAAGGGACCCAGAAGATCATCTAGTCCAACCCCCCTGCCAGAGCAGGGGCACCTAGACTACGTTACCCAGGAACAGATCCAGGAGGGTCTGGAATGTCTCCAGAGCAGGAGACTCCACAACCTCCCTGGGCAACCCTTGTCAGGCTCTGCCACCCTCACTGGCAACAAGTTTTCCCTTGTGTTTCACCTCAGCCTCTTGTGCTCCAACTGACTCCCATTGCCTCTTGTCCTGGCACTGGATGACACTGAGCAGAGTCTGGCTCCAACCTCCCTACACTGCCCTGAACATCTTGACAGACACTGCTGAGCTCCCCCCTCATTCTCCTCTTCTCCAGGCTCAAGAGCCCCAGCTCTCTCAGCCTCTCCTCAGCAGGGAGATCTCCACTCCCTTAATTAGTTGTGGGATTTTTTTGTGTATCATTTCTCTGACATGATACTTTCTTTCCTTGGAAGCTGGAGAAGGAAGGAAGATGAGCTCTGATGCTCACAAGCATTGCATGATGTTTTCAGTTCTGTCAGATGCTTTGAGTTACCCTCATGTGCCACCCCCTGTCACATGTAGTTCCCCAGCTCTTCAGATGGTGGCTTCCATACCTCAAACCAATCTCCAGGGATGCTTAGCTGTGCTTTTTCCAGACTTATTTGTGCTGTTTGACCTCACTGTCCTGGGCTGCTTTTGTGGAATCTCCACAGTATCTCACTGATGGGATTTCAGACACAATATGAAAGAAGCTGTGTTTATTGCATACAAATGCTTTAAAAAGACTTGATGTCTCACAACGCTTGACCCCATAAAGTCAGGTTCAAAAGTATCCTCTACCTTTTCTGTCCTAAATACAAACTGAGTGTTTGTGACTAGCAGTCAAGCACAGCAAAGGCAGAAAAAAAACCCAACCGAAAATCAAGTTCTTCCAGAGTGTGGAAAAAGGAAAACTGATATTTGGTTATCAAGTGTCTCATTTGGATACACTTAGTTAATTTGAAAAGCAAATGAAGGAAGGACCTCGACCATCTGCCTAATGCTGTGTTTCTATTCCTGAGCCTTTTCTGATGATCAGGGTCTGGCAGAGCTGTGGCAGCCAGGGCTGTGCTCCAGGCAGAGCAAAGAATACAGAGAGTGTAGGAGCAATTAAGCTGCTGTTGGGCCTGGGCTGTGTGTCGTTGGAGGTGTTAGAATTAACTGTAGTCAGTCAGAGGAGAATAAAAGCTGGATAAACTGTTGTTAATCTTTTTACACTTGGATTAATTGCAGCAATTGCAATTTCCCAGTTGACTTCCAAATGCTTAGTTCAGGATGTGAGGCAAGTCGGAGCTTGGACTGGTGTTAAACTCCAGTGCCTGGGGAAGGTGGAAATATGGGCTCCTAGAGATGCAGTCTGACCTCTTGTAATGTGCTCTGCTTGGTATTCCTTAGCCCAGGCTGCTAGGAAAGCAAGTGCAGGGTAAGGATGATTTGGAAGCATGGCTTTCCCTTTTGATGAAATGAAATTAAAACCCAAGATGAATAAATGAGATGTGGGGTAATTTCTGGTTTTCACAGTGCAAAAAGCAGAGGGGCACTAGAAATGAGAAAGCAGTGGGTTTTAAAAGTAAAATATAAGTAACATTTAAGAAGCAATTCAAGTGTGGGATACTTGCATTTGGTGCTGCAGGAATTCCAGGTATAGATGAATTCAAAAAAGGTTAAGGGCTGTCTGGAGGAGACAGGCAAGAGTTTTCCAGATGCCACTTCCAGCTCTGGCAAATAAATACAGCTCTCAGATTGTTAGGAGGCTGGGTAACAAATCATCCTGTGCTTGTATTTGATTACACTGCTCTTTAAGCATCCACTACCAGCTAAACTGGCACTATTGGATTGACCTTCAGCTGGACTTGCATTTTCATGGGGAGCAGTGGTTGATAACTATATTGTTCTTGTTGTCTTGTGGAGTTGATGGCTCTATATGTGTGGAGTGGAGGGTTTTTTCACATGGTTTGTGAAGTTTGAAAAGCTTTAGAATCCTTGCACAGCATTTGTAACAAGAGGGCTTTTTAAATGCAGGTCATTATTGTTCTGTGTTGAGCTCTGGGTAGTGAATGTGGATGTATTTCCTCTTCAGAAAGTTCTATTTATGCTGCAATGATGCTGCAGGGCAATTTCTGTATCATTTCTGTGCATTTATCTTTGTGGATGATGGTTTATTTGAAGAGGTCTGTCTTTATATTGTCAGTGACTTAATGATGAGAATCAGAGCTTTAGGATTTGCAGGAGAAAGGAAGTGCTTGACAGGCAGTGCTGAAATGGTTTAGCCAATCTTTCATTTTAACAATAGGGAAATAAAATAACCCAAGTGCAGAAATAGATATTTTTGAAGCAGAACGTAATGCTCATCAGCATAGATAAACACAGAAAGGATTGATGTGTTTTAAAACGATGTCAAAGAGTCATGTTCAAAAGCCATGTTCAAAGCAATAGAAGAGGGCTCCTTCTGCACCCCTTGTGTTCCAGGATGGGCTGAAAGGCATTTAACAAGAAAAAAAAAGGAGTATTGCCTGGAGATGGGAGTCTGGGATGGCTTCTAACTGCTTGGTCTCTGCTCTGCCAACTACCTGCTCTGACCCTTTGGTGCTAAAATGCCTGTGAGTGAAGAGGATTTGTTGGTAAGGGGAGTTTTGCTCCTAAAAACTGAAATAGTGAGTACTAGGAAGCAGGAGAGTCACCTCTGCCAAAACCATGCTCCCAGATTCTGGGATGACGTTGCCTGGAGCAAAGCCTGATTTCTTGGGCTGAACTACAGCAGTAGGAGAAACTTCTGGTGAGGATCACAAAGGTGAAGAGTCTGTCTGTAGCCCTGTCTGGTTGCAATGAATGCTGAGTCTTTGCAGGTTGTACTTCACATGTACGTAACACCTTTATGTGTTGCTCCAGGAGCTCCAGCAAAGACATGGAAAGATAATATCAACCTGTTCCAGTGCATTAACAAAGCAGAGTGTAAGAGCATTGATTTCAGCAACTTGAGTCCTTTTTTTTTTTGTTGTTGTGTTTTCCACCCTGACAGCATAGCAAATATTGCCAACCTTGCTTGTGGGAAGTGTCACTGCCTAACACTGCAGGAGTTCTGCCTGAAACTGCAATTAAGGCACCACTGGGCTTTGTTCCTTCCCAGTGAGCAGCTTCAAGCCTTGTGCTGGGGACTAGCATCAGAAGGTGCTGAAGGCACATGGATACCCTCTGGAGTCCCAGCCTGTCTGTGGTGATGAGGCTTTCAAAGGAATGTTCCCTGGTATGAATTATCTTTTTTTCCTACTTTGGGAACCTCACCCCTGCAGCATCATCCAGACCTTTTATAGCTGCAGTAATAGTGTGAAGTTTAAACATGTTTGACAATAAACAAAATGCCTCTCCTGTGAGGACAGGCTGAGAGAGCTGGGGTTGTTCAGGGGAGACCTTTCAGTGGATTTAAAGGGAGCCTGTCTTGGCTGGGGAGAGACTTTTGAGCAGGGTTTGTAGTGACAGGATGAGGGGTGGTGGCTTCAAACTGGCAGAGGAGAGTTTTAGATTAGAAATGAGGAAGAAGTTCTTTACTCTGAGGGTGCTGAGACCCTGGCACAGGCTGCCAAGGGAAGCTGAGGATGCTCCAGCACTGGATGTGTCCCAGACCAGGTTGTCTGGGGCTCTGAGCACCTGCTCTAGTGAGAGGTGTCCCTGCCTTTGGCAGGGGGTTGCAACTGGATGATCTTGGAGATGTCTTCCAACCCAAACCATTCTATGATCTTGCCCTATACCAGCCTGTCACTGTCCTTATGAAAAAGCCTTTTGAGGGCTGCTCTGCCAGATTAAAGCACCCATGGAAAAGTCAGGACTTAATTATTCATGACCTTCTGTTAAGCTTTCCAGGATGTCTGCAGTGAACGTGGACGTTTGGATGGTTGTTTCACAGCAGCTTTCCTGAAGATAATTAGTTGGTTGCATAATCGCCCAGTTGTTTCTGTTGGATTTTTATTTTTTTGGAGTGCTTCTTTTTCTCCCTCTGTGGTTAATTAACCACACCAAATTATAGTTTAAAAAATGGCTTTTAAAGGAAACACTTGTTAGGGATTGGAGGAACTTTGCAGGCTGCTGAATGCTCCTTGTCTAATTGAGAGACATCCCTGACAAACATGTGCTTCAGCCTCCTCTACGTCCACAGGAATTAAGCAGATGTTCTGCTGCTGCTGTGAACTGGTATCACTAGGAACAAGAGTTTATACACAGCATCTTGTAGGAAACAACAAAACAAATCTGTTCTTTGTGAACCTCGGTGGGAAACTGCTAGGGCAGAAGAGTGGGTTGTTTGCAAGTGAGATTACAGCTGGATTTAATGCTGACCTGCTCAAAAAGCAGTCTGTCGATCTCTCAGTAGTTCAGGAGTATCTGCCATTAAGATCAGTTTCTGGTAATGGTGATGAGCTGGAGCTGGGTACTTCCTAAAACAGTTGGGTTTTTTTTCCCCTTGGAAAATACAAATCAACTGAAACGAGATGGTGACTCACTAGGATTTTAAATGGTGTGTTTTGATAAGGCCAGAAAAAAATGTAATTGAAACGTTTGTTATCTAAATTAATGGGGAAGATAACAGGTTGATTTGATGTGTCTGAAGTCAAGTGCTTCAGGGTTATTTGTTTTGCTTGTTTCATGGAGAATTTATGTTTGCTTTGTACATGGTGAGAGAGGATGTTTTGAAGTCTGGGTGTTTTGCCTTTTCCAGTGGAATGGCAACTTCTGTTTTCAAAACAAATGAACAAACCCCCTCTGCTTGAAGGAGGGGAGTTTGCTTTTGTTTTGTCTCTGTGCTCCACACTTGCAACAGAAGAAGAAATAAAATGTTCGTGGTTCTGATGATGTCTGACTTAAGGGAACTCAAAAGGGACTAAAGGCCACCTGGATTCCTGCACATCTCCCAGATAAAAGCTGCAAGTCCTGATCTTTCACCACTTAAAGTTTGTTTGGCAGCTTCAGTGTTGCACTTTTGAACCCTTACTGCCTATAATCCAGATGCCATCCCAGTGCAACCAGCCTGGGAGAGGGAATTTTAAATGAGTTAGAGCAGCTGCATCACTGCAAACAAGTGACTTCTGGAGTGGTGCCAACTGAATCCTGTGAAGATATTTGCAGCTGGATTCCCCAAATCCCCATTCCTGCAGCTCTGTCACTTCCCAAAGAAATCCATCCACACATGATGTGTATATTTATGGTTCTTAGCAAGAAAAGCAGCTTCCAATAAAGCTTTCTTGAGGTTTAAATAACTCAAATAAATCTGCTAAGCTGCTGAAGGTCAGGGTATAATGGCATGACATCGGATGTGACACCACTGCTAATCTAATAAGAAGAAAACAGATGTGGGAAGCTCCTATGATTTCCTGCTTATTAAGATCAGATTTGTCCTGTGATGAGTCTTTTTTTTTTTTTTTTATTTGCATTGTGGAGATGTGGCTGCTTTGAAAATGCTCTTAAAGATGCATTTGAGAATTAAGAGCTGGTTTGGCCTAGTGTCTTCCCTGGCTGCCCTTGGCACTAGTTTAGAAATAAATGTTATCCCCTTCTGAAGTAATTAGGACAACTGTTTTACGTGTGTGCACAGCTCAGGCAAGTATGGAAATGCTACAGATTTCATAATCTTTGCTATTTTTTTTTTTTTTTTCTAAAGACAGTTATCTGGGTTAAGCAAACTCTTCCTGGCTCGGTGGCCAGACTTTTGAACAATGCCTGCCTGGTTTTACTTATTATTTACTACTTAACATGTTTCTATTTCCAGTGTCCTATTTTTCACACTTGATTGGATTTCTGTTTGAGTGTTTCCCAGTGCCAAACACCTACTTAGACCCCTACAGTTAGGAAAGCTGATATTTCTTGTGGTGGAAGTCAGCAGAGATGGGTTTAATTAGAGCTCATGGGGTGGTTACAAACCCTAAAACTCAGTTATATGATGGGTGGGAGAACAGACTTGAAGTTGCTCTGGTTTTTTTTTTCCTGGAACTTTGTTATGCAACCACCTATTCCTTCCCTAAATCTCTGACAGGCAGCGTGTTTATCCTTTCTCACTAATAGCATTGCCAATTATCATCAACCTGTAAACAAGAAATGCCACAGGCTCATTAATTTTCAACCCAAAGTGCCAACGTGGCCAGAGGTAAAATCTCCCCAGGATGCCATAAGGGTGGCCAGGTGAGTGTGAGAGCCCATCAGGAGTTATTAGCTGACTCCCCACCACCCCAGTCTGTGCCACAGGCAGATGTTTTAGTGCCTTTGCTGGCTGTGCTGCAGCTGCTGTTCAAACCCTGGCAACCCCAGCTCCTCAGCTCAACAAAGGAATCCAAGGTTGAAGGTAACGATGTCTGACAACCAACTAGAAATGACAGGCTGGTGAAAATGAGGCCAGGTTGATTAGAAAGCAGGGAGGGGTCTCTAGCAGTGTTTCAAGACAGTGAGAGCATCTGAAACCTGCCTTTGCTTGGTCCCGTGCCCACCTGCACGTGGCCCAAATCCTTCCCTGAGAACTGAATGATGTGGTGTGAGTGGGGAGGGGAGGTGTAAAGTGCCTCACAGGAATTAGAGCCTAAATCCCCACTGCCTTTGTGATTTCCTGGTGAAAATGCTTCAACCTGCCATCACCTCACTGAGGAGACTGCTCGGGTTGGAACCTGAAAGAACAAAGCTGTTGAGGGTTTGGCTGGATGATCACGAGTGCTGGTGTAGTTCCAGAGCTTGCCTTGTCTCTCTGGTCATCAGAACGACAGCACAAAGTGCTGCTTCAGGCTTTGCCTCTTCATCAGAGCCCACTGGGGCACAGATGGCAAATACCACAGTCCTCTCCTCCTTCCCCAGCCTGAGGGGAAACTGCTCCTCTGCAAAAGGGCTGCAGGGTCAGACCCGTGCACTTCTGTAAGATTGAATCCTCAGCTGGAATTGCATCTGCTGCACTCCATTGGTTTTACTTTTGCTTAACAGACCATAAACAATTTGTTTACATAGACAGCTTTTCATCTTCCACAGTGAATCATAAGTGAGCTCTCCAGGGATCAATCCCTGGTCTGGTTGTTGCTTTTCATTTATATACCAGGCTTGGATGATTTAGATCATCAGTGTTTCCATCTGAATTCAAAGGCAGCTGGTTTATGTCTTTTTCCTTGCACGAAGAATCTTACTAAAAAAATCTACATTATGGATCTGGCAGATTAAGCTTTGCTTTGAAATACTTTGCTATAAACGAGAAACGAGGTGTTATGACCCATTTGCCACAGGGAAGAGAACCCCAGCCCATCAGTGCTAAAAATACAGGTCCCTCTCTCCAAGTAGCTGCACTTTAATGGCCCTCTGGTGATAACGATGCCCACTCACTGTGTGTGTGCTACTGACTGAAGGCAGAATGTGTGCTACAGGAGACAGTGTCTTGGAGAGCTAGAAAGAGATCTGAAATGAGTCAGTGGGCTGAGGTGATGCCCCAAAGGTGACCAGGTGGGCATGGGGCAGCCTGCAGTGTCTGGAACCAGTGAGAAATGAAGTGTCCCTCTTTCACCTGCCAAGTCCCATGACTCCTTTCCAGTCATCTGCAGAGTAACCTCCAGAGCAAGCATGGCATGTGATTTTCATCACTCTTGCTGGCTGTGTTTTGAAGAGTTTGAATTTAGTTTGCATTTAGTTTTGATTTTTTTAGATAATTGGGGTTTTTTTTCTAATTGTCTTTTCCCACTTTTGCACATCTCATCTCCAATGTACTGGTTTGTGTCATTACACCTCCAATAGCTGGAGGTATCCAAAATGACTACCAGCTGTCCATGTTTCACATACCATTAGTCATTTAAAAACTAACCTCTCCTTCATCTGCAGCCCTAATAATGCATGAATCTTGATTAAAAATGCTTCCCCTGAAATGTCAGCGTGGGGTGATTTTTATTTTTTTTTATTCTTTTTTTCCCCTTGCTCAATTGCAGAGAGGTAACAAAGATTAATAGACCATGGTGTTAGTATTAACTGCAGAGGAAAGCAGATGCTGCAGCTACTTAGTTGTGAAAAATACTGGATAAAGTAGTGTGATTATTCTTTGCAACTGCACCAAATGTGCTTAATTCAAATTAAGTCCTAGAAGGTGCTGCTTTTTTCCTGTCAAACTGTTTATTTAAAAACCTTACTTTGGAGCAAATAATTTATTCCTTTCTCACCTTGCATTTGGTGATTGCTTATACTAAGAGTCCACTTTGAGAAGCAGTTGGCTTTTTCCTTCATTACATATACATAGACTCAAAGATCTTACTTTTTTTTTTTTTTATACTCCAGTAAACATAATTTGTATTTCACGACATGTTATGAGTTTCTCCTTGTATGAATGTCTTAAAATGAATTTATAAATAATTTTTATGGTTCACTGAGAAAAGCCATTAAAGGTGTTTAAAATGTTTGGAAGTGCAGGAGTTGAAAGAGTAGTTTGATATATATGGTGCAATGGGAGTTGGGAGTTGGAAAGGAAGGCTGGTGTGGTTGGGCAAAAAACTCCAGAGGGCTTCAACTACAAATAATTAAAATTACATGTTGTAGAAATAGTCTAGAGGAGACTTTAAAAATGAAAGAACAAGACCAACACAGTAATAATAGCAAAGTTTTCATTTGCTTGCTCTAATCTGGTGAGATTGAAGAAAATGCTAAATGCATTTTAAAATGTTTATATCAATAGAGTCTGCAAATAGTCCAGCTGGGAAGGCCCTATCAATGCAATGGCTCCTTCCCCCTCCATCCCTGCAGCTACTGAGTATTAAAAAAAAAAAAAGAAAAATGCCACTTGTGATCCTGCAAAAAAAAAATCTGCTGTTGGGACTCAGCCTGTCCTGGTGACTCTTAATTACTCTGAGCAATAGAACATCTAAGGAAACCACTGAACTGTCTTAATCCTGGAATCTCTGAGATGCATTTCTGTTCACACGATTCCCTTTTGGCTTTCACATGAAAACCACCATGTTAAACTCATGGGTACTATGTTTAAGTTGAGTGAAGGACAAGTCCGTGCTGAGCTCTTTGAACTTTCCACAATTAATTGCTCATTTGCCTTCATTTGGAAGAAGAAAAAAAATTATCAGATCTAAATGGCTTATAGGTCCCAGGGTAAAGTTTCTTAACTCTATTTTTTGTTGTTGCTGTTGTTTTAAAGCATTTAAATTAACTTTTTGCACACAAATATCAATGGAAATGTTTGCAACCATTTTCATACATGCATCCAGATGCCACATATTTCAGAAGGTGATTTTGATTCATTTTGGCTGCTCTTGCCAACTTTTCCAGGGGGGTGTGCAGGTACCAGCTGACAGAAGAAGGACCAGGGTTTCAGCACATAAGGAAGTGCCCAGAGCTTCAAAATTATCCCCACCCATTGAATCCCATGATAACAGAATAGAATTCTAGGTACTTTTAACTTAATAATCTACATTACTCAATCTCTTAACTTGATTTTTGCCACCAGCTATATGATTACACAGCCAATTAGCAGCCTTGGAGTAACATGCAGTGTTAAGGCAATTAGTTTTGATGAAGTGTGAGTAGTGAGGCTGGCAGAAGAGGTGCTGTCATCAAGGATAGTGATGTTTATTCTCAGCAAAGGCCTTTTTTCAGCATGTCAATTTATATCATGTGTTTGTGTTGTGTCCAGGTTTGCTTCATGGTCTTGGAAGGCAAATATTACCCTTCTGCTTTTAAAAATAAAAGCAGAAAACCTAGTTAGTTTTCATTTCAACTGCTGGTTCTGGAGGAAGTCTGTGCCTGACAGAAAATAACTGAGGTGTTTCTAGGTGTTTCTACTGCTAATAAACTGAGAGGGGAACTGTAATCCTCTCGAGGACTCAATTGTCATTGTTGATAAGGCATTTTCTTCATGTAACTGCATAAGTCAAGCTGTTAATTGAAACAAACACACAGAAAAAAGCACTGAAAACCAAAAGCATTTTCTGCAGAATGCTTCCTTGCCAGAAAATGATGCAAGAAACTCATCAGCTTGGACAGTTTTGTTGTGAAGCAGAGAATCAAAGTGGCTGATGGTTCTGGTCTAGTTTCTTGCCCTCACTCTTTTGGAATCTCAGGTTTTGAGGTGTGCAAATGGTTAGAGGGGCAGGTGATCTTATGGTCTCTGGTGATGCTGGCACTGAGTGGCTGGATAGGCTTTTTCTTTGAGACATTTCACAAAATAATACATCTCACATTGCATGTCGGGATTGCCATGGCAACAGTTCATTTGGAATTAAAAAAAAAAACCCCAAAACAATTAGATATTAAACCCTCACGTAATCCATCGCCGTGTAAATGACTGCCAAGAGACAGGTAGGGACTTAAACATCTTCATTTCCGGGGGTTAATAAAAATAATTCAATTCCTGGTTTCATCTTGAATTGCTTCTCTGAAATTTTCTTCTGAAATTACATTACTTTCAGAAGTGGAGAGAGTAATGTCTTCAGGAAATGTCTCCTGCCCAGGAAGAGATGTGATGGGAGCAGCAGTACTGGAATGGACATTTCTTTGTCACTAATCCATCATTATCATGGCTGGATGGATTCAAACCAAGTGACTGCATTTGGATGAGGCTGAATTCTTTGGTTCCTTGCTGAAGTCAGTCATTGGACTTCATGAGAATCAAGGTTTTGATGCTTTTCAAGCGAAGGGAACAGCTCAGTTTTAGAATCATGTGAATTTTGAGATCAGTGGACAAAGCCAAGTCTTTTTCCTGGTAGAAATGAGTGGAGCTGTAGGATGGGAAGGCTTCAAGTATTCTCTTAAATCCTGGTGCAGCATAACCTAAGGAAATGAGCTTATTTTGACCCTCAGCCTTTAGGTGCAAGATCTGGACACATTTCTTAGAGACACTCATGAGAGACTCAGTGAAACCAACTGGCATCAGGATTTTCTTAGAACTGGTGCACTGAGACGTCCCTGAAAACACTTGTGGGTTTTACTTCCAAATTGCCTTCACTTTCAAGCTTCTGCAGGAGGGTTTACAGTAAGATAACGTGGTGCTGAAGAACAGGGAACTCCTCCTGAGTTACTCTGAAATCTCTGTGCAACTGGTGATGGGGGAGAGCAAAAAGCCCAGCCCCTGCTCTGGAATTTCACTGCTCTTCCAGATGCCTCGCTGTACCTCTGGTAAGAGGTGTCAGACTAGGCAAACAGGCAGGTTCGCTTTCACTTGAGCTACGTGAATAAATTATACGCTCAGGAAATGCCATCTAAGGCTCTCGACAGCCTCTTATCACCTCTGGTTTAGGAAATGCTGCTTTGGATTTGCAATTACTGAATCAGCCTCCTGTGGCCCATCCACTTCAGGATGCAAAACGTTTCCTCCCAAGAAGTGCTTGGTGTAAACTTGAGGAATAAGAGATTTTTTTTTTTTTTTTCGTGATTCAATGAGAGCTCGTCTTTAATTTTAAACACAGGAGTGAGCCTAACGACTTCATGTTTATCACTTTATATTTAAACACTGTGGTAAGCAGCCTTGCTGAATGAAAAATCATCTGCTGAAAAGATGGGGCTAGCTCCAGTGGGTGGCCAGGAGTTATTTCTAAAGCCTTAAAACCCTGCAAAAGGTGCCTTGCTGTAGGGTTTTTCTGTCGTGCTGGATACAGTCAGGAAATGACTGTATTTGGGAAGGGAAAAAAATTGCCTTTGGATTTGCAAACTGCAACCACAAATTATTTCCTGCACCTCTGTTGTCAGAAGAGACTGTTCTCCTCTCTCCAGCTGAGATACACTTTATGTACCTGGCACTGTCTGCCAAGATTAGATGGAGTATTGCACTGAAAAGTTCCTTGAAGTCTTATTTAGGTGGAGAAACTCCAATTCCCTTTTGACTTATTTTGTGTCCTGTGCTAATGGTGGCTTTAATTAAAATAAAGACCAATCGCCCCCTCCCCAAACCATTGACTAACTTTTAGTAGGAAATCATCACCTTGTTTTCCAAGGTGCTTTCATGAGGCAGCTGCTTAAATATTTTATTTTCATGAATGAAAACTGGTGTTTTCTTGTTGGCTTTGCAAATTCCTTGCAGGAGTTGAAAACTTCTGCTTCATTTTCTTGGATATTTGTCTCTGAGCAAGGCTTGAAAATGGGAGGTTTTCTCAATTGCTGGAATTCCACAGTAAATGTCAGTATGAATAGAATTAGAATTTTTATATATCACCACCCCTCTCTTCTGCTGGAGGTAGGCAGCAAAATACATGTGCTGGCTCATGGTAAAATGTCATTGCTCTGTTGTAAGCACTAGTGGGAATTATCCAGATGTGGGGGGTGATGTTTTGTCTGCTCGAGGTCAGTTTAGAAAAGGGCAGGGAGAAAGAAGGGGAAGGGAAAGGGTTTTCTGTGAGCTGGAAATGATGGCACATGGGTGAGGCTGAACAGCACATTGCCACCTTCAGAATGGGTGAAACTGGTATGGAAATGATTTTTTTTTCCCCCAGGTAATGTGTCCCTGTGGGAGCAGGGGATGCTGCCTGGGTAGGAGGTGTCCTTATGGCAGGTTGTGTGAGTGTGTTGAAGCTGTTTTCACAGCTGAAGCTTCAGGTAGCTGTGCAGAGACACGGAAATAATCATTTCTGGGGGTTTGGCTTTTTTTTTTATGATGATGAAAAGGCAGCTCAGAGCCCATTTGTGTGGCAAACCCCTCTCCTCCCACGGCAGGAGGCTCTTGTCGCCTCCCACTGTCACATCCTCAAGAGATGGTCCCTCTGAGGAGCAGTTGGGATGCAGGGGCCACCCCACCAGCTCTGTTTTAAGGACAGAGGATCTGTCACTAAGCAAAGCCTGGGGGTGGTGACATGTTTGCATTAAACATGATGGGGGGGGAGCTGCTGCCTTCGAGCGGTGTAAAGCAGATGCTAAAATACTCCCACCTCTTCCTCCAAACTCCTATTGATAAGGATAAGGGAAAGTCATCCACTAAATGGGATGTTCCTTAAAACAAGAGCTTGAATTCACAGCAAAAACCAACCCCAACCTGCTCAATCTCTCATTGTTCTGCTTTCACTGGTGTTCCTGTGCTGAGGTTGGATGCTGATTGGGTTTTTTTTTAGTTTTTTTTCCTTTGGATTTTTTTTTTTTAATTATTATTTTGTTGGTTTTGCTTTTGGAACTTTTTTTGTTTGGTTGGGTTGGGTTTTTTTCGGGTTTTTTTTATGCTAATTGTTGTTTCTAAGAGAGCAGAGCCATGGAAGTGGCATTATTGATAAAGTTTCCTCCATCCCTTTTCCCCCCCTCTCCTCCACCCAGTGTCTGGTAGCAGTGCTTGCCAAATTAGGTTTCCATCTTAATTATTCCTGACATTTTCTCCAGGATGCTGTGATATACTTCAGGGATTTGCAGTTTAACGTGCTACTCGTTTCTATTGCGTGGAAATGTGAACAGAATAAATTGATATGGACTTTTTTTTTTTTTTTTTTTCCTTGTGAACTCTTTAATTTTGGATGATTGCATCAAAGTGCAGGGAAGTTTTACCAAGTTAATAAAGTTTAAATTGAATTCTCTTCGAAACCCTGCACTTGAAGGATGTCATCAAGTGTGGTAGGCTGAGGGCCTGTTCCTTTTAATTGGGATGACCTGCTAAGGGGGAAAAAAAAAGAAGAAACTGTATTCCATGTATTGATTTAAAAAGACACTCCTGATGAAATGGAGCAAATTATGTCAGGAGGTAATCTGAAAGAGTGCAACAAGCTTTTTACCCTCAAATCAGATAAAAATCTATACATAATAATGAGATTATGTTTCTAGCTGATACAGTTTTCTTTCATTTAGGGTAATTTCTGCATAAATGATGCTTAGGATCATATTCTGTGTTCTTAAGGAATATCTCTAAGAATATATAGCTAGTTAAAGGAAATTTTGGCATGCACATAATTGAGTCACTATTAAATAGCCAAGTCTGGCTATTCTGTTGCATTTCAGCAAAAAATAAAATGTCATTAAATGCTGTTCCTATATATTAAGTAACCAAATTTAGTTAAGTTTCAAAACTCTGTCATCTTTGGAAAGCAAATGAAGCAAAATGTTCTGTTTTCATTTAAGAAATAAAGCAACTAACAGTGGAATGATTAGAAGCAGGCTTATAATTCAGTGTATTCCCCACACCAGTGATCTGGGAATGTTTTTGTGCAGGAATTGATGCTGTTTGGCCAACTGATTGCTGCTGGACCATCCGTGTGCTGTGTGTGCTCTGCTTGTGTCCCTTGCTGGAGATCCTCAGTGCAGCTCCTCTTCCTACCTTTCCAGGAGCCTTGTTTCTGGTTTTCCTTCCTTCAACATAAAAATGAAAAGAAACCCAGTGATTACAACTGGATTTCACAAACCTCTTTGTGGGATTTTTTTTCCCCCCATGAGCTGCTACCATTAATTAATGGCTATAGAAGCAATAGAATTGGAGAATAGAAATAATACCACTTGCTTGATACAGTGAGACAACAAAGTATACACGTTGAAGAACAGATATAGAAGTTTTATAGCTTAAAGGGGGGTGGGTTCTAAAGCCTTCAAGAATATTACAATTGCCTCGTGTACAAAGAATGTGCAATTAAATAAGTAATTAGTTATGGATTATTCACTCAGTCTGACTGCTGGATATTTGAGTAGCATGTTAACCTTGAAATGACTGCTTTTATAGCCCTTATTGTTCACCAATAAATTATATCTGCATTAAAAAAAAACCTCTTCCTGGGCTTGATCGTGCAAAGAAATTTTGCTGCTGGGAGACTGAGGCTCACAGTGGTATGAGCTGTGGTACATATGGCAGATGATCTCTGATTAAAGTATTTTTAAATAAATGAGGAGGGGGGGGTGGGGGTGGGGAAGAGACAGAACCCTTTCCTTGAAAAAGGGCAAACCTTTGCCAAGAGCTTAAAGGTTAATTGTTTTTTGTTTGTCTCTTTAAAGCAAAATGCAATCCTCTGGATCTGAGTCCAGCAGCCAGAGGCAGGTGGCTCTTGCACATCTCAAGCTCCCCTGATTCTTAAGGGTGTTCAACACTAGACAGGAATTAACCTCCTGTAACGCCAGGTACCACTCAGGTCACGCTCCCATGACCTTGTAGTAGAAAGGATTTTTGCACAGATCACCTCATCTACCTTTTGCAGCAGGGGAGGAGAGAGAAAATAGAGGATGACACTATTTGATGTGCTCAGTTGGCAAAGTGCACTTACTTGGATGTATGCAGCAGGACTTGTCTGTGCAGCAGGGAACTGAGATGTGCACTGAACATGTTCCACTTGCTTGGATGGTGGCCCTGGCTATAGATGAGCTCCCTAAGTGGCACCATGTACCAGTGTAAATAGACAATAACTGGAAGGCACTTTATGAGTGTAATTACCTCAGAACTGAGCTAACTTCTTTGTGAGCAGCATCTATACAAGCTAACATTTCTGAACAGCACGTGTACTCTCCCTGCTTTCTGTTGTCCAACAGCAAAAGTGATGTTCAGCTTCACTGTGTCAGCACCTCATTTTTCTTCCAGTCTTGTCTAACCAGGCACTGTATTTTTTTCTTTCTTGTTCTCAGCTGCCTTTCATGACTGATATAAAGCTGCTTACTCTCCTTTTTCTCATTTGATAAATAGGAAAAGGAGGAGGTGGTTCACGGACAGTGGTTACGTTTCTCAACACAATCCACTGCCAAATAAGTTCCAGACGTGGCCAAACAAAATCTCAAGCCCATCTTAAGGCAGTGAACTGTGCAGAGCAACTGATACAACAGGTATTTCAAAATGCCAGGACCTTCCTTGTGGGATTGGCTGGTGAGCTGATGTCTGAAGGGAAGCTGATGGACTGAGTGGTGTTTGGTGGTATCTGCTTGTTACTTTGGTGCTGATTCCTCATCCTGCTCAGCAGCAGATGTAGCTTCTGAGCGTGTTCATTCTTCCTTTTTTACCAGGTGTGATCCCAGCAGTGGCAGTTGTTTCTTTCTTGTTATTCATAGATGGAAAGAGAGACCAAGAGAGATGAGAACGCTCCTTATTTGCAGACCTGTTGTTGTTTGAAGTGCTGATGGAATTATATTTTTCATTAGTGTATTTGTTCTCACATCAAAGCAAGGAGAGGGAAGCAGTTAATCACACCCTGGAAGAGAGAACATATTTTGTTTTGGTTTTGTTCTGGTTTAACCTTCAGATTAACTGTCAGCATGAGCTAGAGCAGCATATTACACCAAGCAGTAGAGGCAAAACAGCATGGTCACTTGGCAGGAAGAAAACCCCTCTCTTGTGAAAAAGTTGGTTTAATCTTTCCATTTTACTGCTTCCCTGAATAAGGAATTTCACTGCCTTCTCTTCATGGATCTGATATAGGGCAAATACTTTTCTTGGTAACACCTGAAATCCAGGACAAGCCCCTTGGTTGTTGCACGTTGGCCAAGTGTGGTTTCTCCTGGGGCTGGATGAGTTAGTTGGTGCAGACATCTGTCCACTGGAATTCCCCAATTAAAATACACATTACACTTCATGGCTAGGACCATGTAGGGATATAGGGCACATTAGGATTCTGTTTCATTTTTGTTTAGGTCATCATAAAGAGAGAGCAAGTGTGTGATTGAATTAAGCACTTATTAAAGTGCTTAATTTCTGTGCTTTACTAAAGAGGAGCTGGGCAGGCAGATTCTCCCTGTACACCATCAGCTGACCACATCAGAAATGCAGAATGTTCTCATTGCTTAAAGGGGAAAAGCTGGTTTCTGAATTCAAAATAAATCAGAAATATTAATGTATTCAAGAAATGACTAATGATGTATTTAAAAACTATTAAATTAATGTTTCTTATTAGCAGTAGGGCCTAATTCTTTGCAAGCAGGGAGGAAAGTAAAGCAATATCATAAAAGATCAAATAGTGTTTCCAAATTAATTAATCCAGCATTATATAAATCAAGTAGCTTCAATAAAAATACTAGTTCAGTACTCCATTCTTATGGGCAAAATTAAAAATAAAAAATGCCTTAATTAGTGCCTTTTCATTCAATCCACCTGACCTATTTATTTTTAATTGAGCTACAGGGTGCTAAACACTTTGTGAAAGGGATAATTGCAGTAGTAAACTTTTTAACATTTCCCTCTGGACTGAATATCTTGTTTTCTGGAGAACATCTCAGAATAGTGGAGAAAATTGGTACCTTGCTGTGCTGGGAGTTGCTGTTCTGTTTCTTCTCCAGTTTCTGACCTGCTTCATTTTATGCAAATACCTCGTGGCTCTTGCTGCTGCATCTTGGCTTTGAACGTGCACAACTTTGAGCTTTACTTTGTATTGAGCCTAGTTCAAAGAATTGGGTTTGAATGGGAAACAGCATAATAATTGGTAAAATAATTTGTGAAATGAAATCCATGGTCCACTTGAGAACTCTTTTGATGTGCTGTTACTCCTCTAGAGTATTTATACCCACGGATCTCTCTGTGCTGATGTCATCTTGCAATCGTAGCAGTAAATGGGGAGCAGTTGTCCTGAAACACTTTCATTCTTCATAAGTAAATGGAAAAGCAAATCCCAGTCAGAGGCAAGAAGGTACAATGGTCATTTCATGGACCTTATCATATGTACTGAATAATGGTTTTGTGGCCAGTGATGTGAACTGAAGCTGAAAGACTGGTATTGTTGTTAACTGGTATATTCTGTCGCTGGTTTATCTAACTTTTTTTTTTTTTTTTTCCCCTGGAGATTTGGATTTACTGAGTTTTCTAAATGCTAAACCCAAGAAATAATTTTTCATCATTGCATCTTGAAGCAGCTGCCTCAAACCAGGCTCTTCTCAAGCTTTCCCATGAAGAATTACAGCTCATCTGACTGCCCAGTGCTGAGGCCTCCAGTATGAGCATTGTTTTGGCAGCTCTGAGGTGAGGCTGTGAGAGCAGCTTTGTTACAGACTATCTGAGGAATTATTAAAAGCCCAGATTAGATTTAGGCAGTCCCCACGGTGGGTTTTAATGAAGATAAGTTAGGCATCTAAGCCTCATGTCGATTCTAATGCTGGGGAAAGCAAGAACATCCTGAGCCTGACTCCTCCAGTGCTTAAGTATGTGTTTAGCTGCCAGTGTGCAAGAGTCAGTTTGTATTATTCACTCCATTTAAAGGCTCAGCATCTTATGGAATTGAACCCATAGATCTAGTTCCTTCTGCAACAGATATTTACTGCTGGGTCATAAATGTGATACCATCTGCCTGACAATGTTTGTAGGCTCCTTGAAATGCCTGTACACTCATACACATGACAAACAACTTCTGCGGGTAGAATGACCTGTAACAGGAAGAATAAAAGCAGCAAACAAACATGAATTGGATTTTGGCTTCTCTGGTGGATTTCTGCCTCCGTTTATGACCAGTGAGAAGAAATGCTCTAAAAGGCCCAAGTCTGGAAATTGTGGAATGGGGCGATTGTGGAGTCTCCATCTCTGGAGACACTTAAGACCCACCTGGATCTGTTCCTGGGTGACTTGGTCTAGGTGATACTGCTCGGGCAGGGGGGT
>JAOEGS010012313.1:0-25799 GCA_025447755.1 Corythornis vintsioides | reverse complement strand
ATAAACACCTTGTGTTTCCCAAGGTGTCTGTGGAAGGAGCTGCGGTGACCTGATCCTGCGAGTACCCGGGAACTGTTGGGTGCAGATGTTTGCAGCCGTGGGAGGGGATAAAATCCCAGCGGGGCCAGGGCATCGAGCAGTGGTAGAGATCCCAAAGGTCACAGAACTTTCCCCAAGACACTTTTGTTCTCACAATTGCATTTCGTAACAGCAGAAAGAAAAGTCTGAAGGCTGGGATACAGCTCGGTCGGTCTGGTTGTTGAACATGGCAAAGCCTCTGGGTACAATTCCTTGGAAAAAGGCACGCGATGGAAGCGGGGCAGGGGAAAAATAAGGGATGAGGAAAGGGAAAAAGAAATAAAGAGCAGCACGCAGGCTCCAACCTCGCCTGGAAAAAGGCGCTTGGAAGCACCCTTCCAATATTGCTCTCTGCATGGGGAAAAGTAATCAGAGGTACAGGGACTCGTGACTGAGAAAGTCAAGAGATTTTCTCCGGTCCGAGCCCGGCAGGACCTGCAGGGGCCGCCCAGGTGAGGGAGCGGGGAGCGGGCAGCGGGCAGCGGGGACCGGCGGGGCTCTTACCTCGTCGGAGCGCGGCTCGGGCGGTCACAGGCTGGCGGGGAGCGGACGGGACGGGACGGGACGGACGGGACCGACGGGCCGGGCACCCCCGCGGCGGGGCGGAGCGGGCCGGGGCGGGGCGGAGCGGAGCCCCGCGGGGCGGTGCGGAGCGGAGCGGGGCCGGGAGGTGCGGAGCGGAGCGGGGACGGGCTGGGCTGGGCTCGGCTAGGCTGGCTGCTTTTTAAAATTTCCCTTCCTTTTCCTTCTTTTTAAAATTCTCTTTCCCTCCCCCCGGCCGGGGGTCGCCGCCCGCAGCGCTTCTCCTCCGACCCTCCGTCGCAGGAGGGAGATGCGCAAACCAGAAATCAACGCAAGTGCGGCCCCCAGCCCCCGGGGTGGCAGCTGAGTGCCCCTTCCTCATGGGGTGGGCACAGTACAAAGCCCTGGGCCCGCTCCTTTACAAAGATGCCCAGTGCCCTGGGGATGCTGATACCAGCAGTGGTAGGAAAGGAGCCTCCTCCACCTGCAAAACACCCAGAGCTGGGTACCGCCTGCCCCCAACAATGCCTCGGATGAGGCACATAGGGTTGACCCCCCCTTCCCCTCCTTGCCCCCACTGGCAGTCCGGGACCAGGGCAGCTTGCTCCCATGCACACCCAAAGCCAGCTCTTGTTCCCTCTGTGGGCACAGGGAGCAGGAGGTGCTCCCCACCTTTGCTAGCACAGGGGAACTTCACCCCCCAAAAAATCCCGCAGCCATGAGCAGAAAAGAGGGGAAATGTGGTGCTGGTGCAGCCGGGTCCTGCTGGTTGTTGGCTCAGAAGTTTTCACTCATGTACCAGGACAGAGATGCCCTGATCCCAGGGGACCCACAGCCTCCATCTCCTGCCTTTCCTGGCACCATGTGCTGCCAGTTTCTGAGGTGATGGAGTTTCGGCATCCCGCTGGCAGCCGCGTGCCAGGCACGGCCGGGCCACCGCCGGCATTGCCGCCGCTGTGGGATCCCCGCCATGCCCTGCCCGTGGTGTCCAAGCTCGGGGGGTGCAGGGCCCTGGTGTGCCCCGGGAGGCAGATTAGGGTTGCTCAGGCAACGGGCATGGAGAAAGCCCGTCTGGATCGAGGCCGCCGGGGCGCACAAGGGTGTTTGTTTTCCGTATTAAGAGCCTGAGCAAGGGGGGGCATCAGACGGCTAATCCCCCCTCAATGCCTTCGCTGGGTGAGCGGCCGTGGGCCAGACCCTGCTCCCAGGAATGCTGATGTGCTTTGCCCTGCATGGGCAGATGGGGCTGGGGTCCCCTCCATGCCCTGAGCACGCAGGGTTGGGGGTCCCCCCACGGCTGGTCCCACACAGGCCACACTGATCAGCTTAGAGCCTCCAAGGCTGCTCCTGGCTGAGCCCGGATGAACCATGGTGCACCGTCACCTGCTGCTTGGGGATCACAGCCACAGCAGGATAGCAGCTGGCAGACACTGCTCTGCCACCAGCTTGCCCCTTGGCTGCCATGCCCCAGCAGTGCCAGCTCTCCTGTCGTCACCTTCACGCCACCTGCAGCTCCCAGTGCCAGGGAGCCCAGGCCAAGGCAGAGCACAGAGGGGCCTCCGCCGGCACAAGGGCTCTCACAGAAAGGAACGGGCCGCGTTTAACCAGAGCTCTCACTGGCAAAGCATTTCCTCTGCACGCAGACTCATTAGCCAGCACAGACATTCCTCTGTCCCACAGAGCAAACCATCGGCTGCAGCCTCGCTCGGTGCCGGCCTCCCCCGCCTGTCATCGCCCCCGCGCCGGCTCCTTCCACCACGGCCCCCACTCCTGCCCCTTCTCCAGGATGAACCTGCAGTGTGGCCGTGCCACCCTGGCTGTACCACCCTGGCTACAGGCCACACACCGGCTCTGTCCCTCTGCCCAGCTGTGCTGGAGCACTGGGGACGTTCGCTTCATGCTCAGTGGGGTCCCCATGGTGCCATCCCAAATGGTGCACTGTGTCACTGCTGCCCTGGACACGGGTCACCACGGACACAGCTTGTCCTGGGACAGGCTCAGCCTGGGCACAACAGCATGGGGGTTGGATGCTGTCTGTGCTTAGCCTGTGCTGAGGGTTCTCCTTCCCAGCGGGAGAGGGAATCCGGGCTTAGTGTGGGATTTAGCGACTCTGCTGCTTCTAACCTCTGGCAGCTCCGCACTCGCCTGCTGTGCCAGGACTCCACGGTGGCCCCAGCCTCCCAAAGTGGCAAGAGATGCCACCTGGAAGACCAGCATTGGTGTTTCTGTGCGTTGCTGTGAACAAGCTGATGAAGGCCCCAGTGCTGCAGCAGCACTAAGACCTGGGTACATGGGCACTGCTGTGCCCAGGGGCTGCTCACTGTGTCCCAGGTTTGTTCTCTGCACCAAATATCCCCTCCCAGCCATCCTGCTGCTCCACACAGGAGGAACGAAAGACAGAGAGGAGAAATAATTCAATCTAGGGATAAAAAATGCCTTAACTTAATTTTGGTGGGTCATGGACGTAATCGAATCAGCCCCGTGCATTGGAATATCGTTTCCATGTTTCCACAAGACGGATAATTGTGCTCTGAAAACCAGCCCTTGGTGCTCAGCAGGAAAATCTGCCGCAGGGGTGAGAAGGGGCTAGGGGCTGGGCTGGCAGTCGGGACCAGAGACCTGTTGTGCCGGTGGCCACGTGCCGCCGTGTCCCTACAGCAGAGGAAGCTGGGCCCCGCTGACCTTGTGTGCCGGGGTACACTGCGGTGCCTGCTTGCCACCCCGGCAAGGGTGTGCCAAGCACAGGGCTGGGGGTGCATCCCCCAGCTTGTGCAGGTGGTGACAAGCAGGTGAGAGGTGCCCCGGGGCGGAAGGAGGCCGGGCAGCGAGCGGCGGTGCCGGCACAGCGCGGGGTGAGCCGCGGCTCCGTGTGGAGCGCGGTGCCAGATTCCAGCCTTCGGGAACATTCAGTGATGGATTAAATGCAATCTGACTACCACTGTGGGAGGTTGGAGAGAATTACTTCATACAAATGCACTTCGGAAAGTATTTAGAGTCAAATTTTCAAAAGCCCCTGAACGATTTAAGAGCCAAAATCCCATTTTCCAAAGTCACTTAAGTGAGCAAGAAAAGATCAGCAAAGAAAACACGCTGGGCAGCTGGGGGAGCAGCTGCGGTGGCTGCGGGCACAGTCCCCGGGAGCAACCGCTCCTCGGGCACCTCACGAGCAGCAGCATCAATCAGTCATTGCAGCATTTGCCCTACGAGCCGTGAGGATGCAGCGGCCTCCGAAATCATCCCCTGTGCTTCTGTCCTGGGGTCTCAGACCAGGCTGGCAATGTGTCTCAGAGGGTCAGCCCTCAAGGGACAGGGACAGTGCCTGGTTCTGCACCCACCGTGGGACCACTGCCACCAGCAGCTCCAAGCGTGGACCCCAGCAGGGCAGGAAGGGTCCCCGGCTGTAACAGGAGAAGGCAGGGCTGGAGCTGGGAACCGCAGGGCTCCTTCCCTTACCCCACAACCACTGCAGCCTCCTAAAAGCATCTCTAGTTCCCCGTTCAGCATCCTAATGAACCGCAAGGGCAGCTGGGACCCTCTGAGGCAGCAGCCATGGAGACTCGACCCCCCCAAAGAGTAAATCCCAAAGCAATTAGCTTTGCAAGCTCCGGCCGGGCTGGTGGAGGTTCCACATTCCTCGGTGGCTATAAAGCTCTTTACTGGGATTGTTTTTCTGCGTAAGCCCTGCCCGGGGTACTCATGGCCATGGCTCCAGCTCCCAGCACCTTTGGTGCATGTCATAAAAAAAACAAAACATTCTCAGCACGCTGACTTTGCTAGAGCTAAAAAGAAGTGGGTTTATACACTTCCCCCGATAGAAAGCATAAAGGATCTGAGACAGAATTCTTGCTCCAGGATCCTTTACAATTCCTGGAGGACATTTTTGGAAAGGGAAGGGTTGTATTTACTTTGGCAGCTGACTCTGCTCCTATATACATGTGCATGGAAAAACTGCACTCACCTAACGTTTCCACGGCTCCCTTTCCTGCAGAGCCAGCCCAGGTGGGAGCCGACGGCCCCGAGACCTCTGCTTGGAAATGGCACTTTGGATTGAAAGCTACAGAGGAGCTGAAGGTTAAATCCCTGCCAATGGCAGCCCTGGAAGTTGCTGGCTCTTCCCGGGCAAGTCCTTGCCCTGTGCCAGTGGGCAGAGGTAGCAGAGCCCACATGGAGTGGCGAGGGAGATGCTGTTTCAGTTTAGGGGGTGAGGAGGAGGAAGAGGAGAAGGAGGAGGGCTGCTGGGCACTGCTGACGAGAGAGAGCAGGAGTTGAGGCAGGAGCAAGTGATGTCTCCGGCCCCACGCTGCCGTGAGCATTGGAGGGAGAGCAGGGAAGCAGCCCCAGGGCCAGCACGGGGGTGCCTCCGAGAGGTCGGTCCTGCCCCGGGGCACGCAGGCAGCCAGGGTGGGGCAGCCCCTTGCTCACCAAGGTGTTGGGATAGGAGCGAGGGGTGAAGTGACCCTCGCTGCTGTTAAACACAGCAAATGAAAAACAGAGACGCAAACGCTGCCGCCGGCTATTGCTTGAAATAGCTCAGCACGGGCCGGGGACGCGACGTTCGCGCGAACAGCGGCATCTGCTCCCGTGCTGGCTGCTCCCGACCCTCGTCCAGCAGCAGCAGCTGCCCGTGGCCCCCGCAGCAGCACACCTGGCTCTGCCAGCGGTGCTGGGGTGGTCAGCCCAGGAGATCCCTGGTGAATAACCCCCTGGGTGGTATTTTTCTTGGCTACATTAATTCTGAGCTGCGTTCCAGGGGTGGGTGGCAGCAGCGAGCTCCTCGCCAGCAGCTGCGGACCCCCGAGGGCGGGCGGGAGGTGAGAGCTGCCCTGCCGATGGATGCCCTCGCCCGGCAGGCTTCGTGCCCCAGCAGAGCAGGTGGGGAGGAGGCAAAATGCAGCTCCCCAGTGAACAGCAGTGGTTGTGAGTGTGAAATCAGGTGGAAAACCTGCTCCTCTCCCAGCTTCCCCCAACCCCAGCCAGCTCCCCAAGAACTCTGGAGGGGACGCAGCAGCCCCGATCTCACCACAGCTCAAGGCAATGGGGCTGGTGCAACCAGAGCCAGGCAGCATCCCCGCGATACCCCAGCCCAATACACTCCCTGTGCCCCCCTCCTCGCTGGGCACCTCTCCCTGCCCTGCACCTCCAGCCTTTCCGTGGCTGCTGTGGTTAATTCACTGACAGCGGGGCAGGAATAAATCCACTCGTTGGCACGTTGTAAATTCATCACGTGCTGGGGACGCACATTCCAGCCCCCCATAAACACCCCTGGCTACGAGCTAGTAAATCTGCCTGCAGAGCCGGTGGGAGAGCAGAGTCCCTGGGTTCCAGGAGGGGCTGCTGGAGGTGACCCCCCAGCACCCATCAGTGGAGGGGTTGGCTCAGAAGAGGAGCTGTCGGGAGCAGACTCTCCTGGCTGCTGCCACCCTCCTGGCTGCTGCCACCCTCCTGGCTGCTGCCACCCTCCTGGTTGCTACCACCCTCCTGGTTTGCATCCCTCCTCCCCATGCCATTCCTGCACCAGTGACCGGGGTTGGTGCTGACATCTGCACGCGGCTCCCATGGGTGCTGGGGACCCATCCCATCGGGCAAGGATAGGGTCCTGCAGCCTGTCCGGGAGCCACCCCAGGGGCCCAGCGACCTGCCTGGAGCGTGCAGCGGCACGAGAGGTTTGCTGCTCCTGGTGCTCTGCTGTGCTGCTGAAACGTTTACACAGTAAACCAGTTGTAAAAGAGAGAGAAAAAAAAAGTTTTATTATCCACCAAACAGCTGCTGCTTCATTTTATGGGGGTCATTCTCCAAGGAGGTCTGTCTGGTGGAGCAGAGGCACAAAACCCAGGTCCTGTTGGGTTCCAGGCTCCTGGCACCCTCCAGCTCGGCTTCCCCTGACCCCCACCCACCCCACAGCACCAGGCTGGGCACTCAGGGATGGGCACCCACAGCATGGCACAGCTCAGGGAAGGGCACTTGTCGCTTTATGATTATTTTATTTGTTGATTGGCCTGTTGGCAGGTCACCCTGGGGAGGTGGTGGGAGGGCCCTATTCAGTGGGTACTGGTGTGGGGCTGTGACACTGTGGCACTTGGAGAGTCAGCAGTGAGGCTGGATGGTGTGTGAGCATCTCTGGAGGTCAGGGCAGGGGAGTGAGGGTCTGGACTGGTTCCCAGTACCTTCCCCAGGGCACAGCACAGCCTCCCAGCTGTGGGAGGAGCACAGCTGGGACTGATACCCCCACAGGTGGGGGCTGTCTGCACAGACCCTATATAAAGGGGCCAAAAGGTGAGCCCCTGGGCTGTTCTTCTGGGTAAGGTGGGGTTGTTGTTGTAGGGTTTTGTCTTGGGTGGGGGACTCTTTCTGTATAGGGATTTTGTGAGGCTGACTTCGAGCCCAGCTCAGAGCTGGGTGCCTGGGCTGAGGCAGCCCCCAGACTGTACTGGTCAGGCAGGGCTGAGCCTATGCTGGGAGGCTCTGATGATGACCAAGGAGCCAGTGCACTGGAAAACCATCCAGTGGCTCTAGGCTGCTGATGGGGACTAGGCAGAGTTCTGGGGGAGTGTCTAAGCCTAGGGCAGGAGCTGAGCTGCTTCTCTTGCAGGGAGCTGTGCCCAGGGGTTGTAAAGCTCAGCACTGCTTGCCCTCAGATACCCCCATCTGGCTGTGCAGCATCCAGTTCACAAACATGGGCACTCTGTGGGGATTTTCCTAAGCTGGGCAGCTTGATATTTGGGAGAGTTTTCTGCAGACACCTGGGGCTGTGTGGGGGAACTGTGGGGTGGAGGAGGGTCTTTCCCTTCATCTGCTCTCCCAGTAACACAGCCAAGAGCTCAGCTGGGGGTGCTGCCCTGTGCCAGTTGGGGCTGAGCCTGGGGCAGGATGCTCCTGCCTGAGCCTTGCTCAATTAATGTGGGCTGATAATGACCTTCTGCTGGTGGGATGTAACATCCTGTGGAAACCAGCACCCTGACGTGTGTCCTCTTCTCTTCCCCGTGAAAATACCAGGATGTGGCTGCTGCTACCCTTGGCACTGGAGCTGGACCTACCCCATGGACACAGGTGGGTGCTGACAGCAGCTCCTGGTGTGTTTGCTTTGTCCTCCCTTTGCTGGGAAATGCTGGGTGGGACTGGAGCTGCTAGAAACTTCAAGCCAAGGACAGTCAGAATGATTTGGGGAATGGGGAGGGGTGAAGAAGTGGCTCACAGGACTGGGGTCAGCTGTGGGCATGGGTCCAGCCAAGCCACGGGGCACATGAAGCCCAAACCTTGGCACTTACCAAAGCAAACAGAGGTGGTACTTGGCTTGTAAACTGGCATCGTTTTGCCTCTGTTGAGACAACCTCCTCCCAGCTGGGTATGAGGACATGTTTCCCTGGCTGAGCTTCAGAGGGGGTGAGCAGCCATGGGAGGGGAGGTGTGGCTGGGAGCGGGGGCATCGCTGGGGCTGCTGATTGCTTCTTGGCATCTACCCTGGCCCCAGGGATGGAGAGACCTGAAATGACCCCTCCTGCTGCCGCAAGCAGGAGCCTCAGGGGTGCCACAGGGCCCTACTTGAGGACCTTGCCCTGCCCCAGCCCCACATGAGGGGTAACAGACAACAGAGCATTTCTGGGGTGGTTCCCTGGGGTCACAGCAGTGCCACAGCAGCAGGGCCATCACTCAGCGTCTGGCAGCGCCATGCTGAGCGCTCCCGGGCTGTGCAGGCAACACCCCTCCCTGCTGTCAGGTTTTAGATGCCGAGTCCTCAAAAATGCAAAAAATGCAATGGGAATCAAGGTTGGCCTGAAGATTTTTTTTGATCTTTTCGCAATTGCTGCAGTATTGCTGTAAGTACATCCAGATGGCTGCAGACCACACAGAGGCAGCGAGCCCCGCTGCTGTCGGCATGGCCACCTTCGGGCCACCTCCCCTGTGACACCCGGGGGGACTCAAGGGCCTTGGGGATGTGCCAAGGGGCAGCACTCAAAGGTGATGTGGCAGGTTGAGCAATGTGTCATTAGGGTTACTCTGAGTGGCTGTGGGGTGACCTGTCCCTAGGACCAGTGGTTTGTCATGTGGCTCTGAGGGGTGCTGCAGCAGAACTACCAACCCAGCTTGTACCTGGGGTGAGGATGTGACCTTGGGCAAAGCTTTGCTCAGCATAGGGGAGCTGAGTATCATGTAGCCAAAACTATAGATCAGCTGCTGAGTGATGCCTTGAAACCACTGGCTCTATCCCTGTGGCTCCCAGTGGGGCTGTGAGCCGTGATGGGCTCCTTGGTGTGGTGTGTGGCTGCCTGGCCTGGGGAGCGGTTTGCTCTTTACTTGGCCTGAGTGCTGATGTTGCCAAAACCTCAAACGGGAGGGAAAATGGTCGGTGTAATTTCTTACAGGGTAGCTGTTGTGATGGCAGAAGCTGGGACAGGACAGAGCTGGGCTTGGTTCGGTGTTTTGGCTGCAGCTGGGAGCTGAAGAGGGAGGGGTGAAGCGATGGCTGCCCCAGCAACGTGTGCCTGGGAGCTTGGGTGCTCCTGAGGAATGCCTGGTGCCTGCACATGGTGCTTTGTCTGCTGCCTGGTGCAGTGTGGCAGAGCCATGCTTGGTGTGGGTGCTCTGGCCCATCCTCCCTGGTGAACAAGTGATGGTGAATTGGCAGGAGGCTCATTTTAACCCATTACTGCTTTCCTCATGCTTGCAGCTCTGGTGGGAGCTGGGCTGGAGGGAAGGCACAGGTGCCTGGATCCTGTTGGGATGTCAGGGTGGGTGGTGGGGCATAGACAGGGCTGGGGGTCCCTCTGCCCACCTGGGCTCCTCCAGAGCACCCAGGAACTGTCAGTTCTGACTCCTGGTCTTGTTCTCTCACCAGAGTAGGAATGTGTTTACCCAAAGCTTGCTCCTCAGGGAGCAAACCCACAGTGGCTTTTGTTGAAAAGCAGGAGCATTTCTAGGGAGGGTGGAATTTTATTTTCTGAAAGCCAATTCCCAGTAAGAAAAACATGTTTTGACCTAAAACTGATGCTCGGTTTTCTTTTCTGTGGTGTAGCCAACAGTAGAAGATAAAAGTGCTGGTGGTGCAAGGTGGGTGCTTTGCCTGGCTCTGGTCCTCCCCAGTGGCAGCTGTGCCAAACAGGGTCCCCTGGTGCAGGGGACAAGGGGCTGCCCCCGCCCATCATCACCCCAAATCCAGTCAGCTGCTGGTGTGGGGCTTATACAGTCCCTGGGTACCTGGTGAGGATACTCCTGACACCCAGCATGTTGTTCTCATTCCCCTCCCATCACTGGAGGAAGGTCCCAGTCCTGTCCTCACTCCTTGCCTCTGGTCTCAGCTGAGCATCCAGGGGCCGGTGGCCGTGCTCTCCCTCCCTCCACTGCCCACCAAACCGAGGAAGTCGCAGCCGCAGAGCTCTTGAAAGCATTTTTTTGGTAGAGACCACCGGTACTGAGAGATTAAAATTGCTGTTGTTTCTTCCATTACTCAGCTTTCCTGAATTATGGGGTGTAATACTCAGGGAGTGGGAATAATTAGGGGAGAACAATGGCAGGCTTGAAGGCTTAAATACGCCTGTGTGGTACTCGCAGCCAGTCCAGCCTGCTGTCACATTTCTCTAGGCCTCCATTTTCCACAGCCTGTGCCAAGCCGTTTCCACTACGGTACCCACTCCTCAGCTTCCTCATTCCTCAGGCTCTGTGCCCTGGCCCAGCCACCCTGGTTAACGCTCTGCTCCCTGGCTGCTGGCCAGCCAGCACCCCTGTGCCCTGCCCAGCTGGGGTGTGGGAACCCAGGGCAGGGGGATGCAGGAGCCTGAGGGATGCAGGAACCCAGGACAGCCCCTGTTGCCTCTTCACCAGCTGGGCAGGGGTTCTGCCGGGTCGTTTTGGTGCCTGGTGCTCGAGAAAGTCACTGGGTTTCTCCCTGCCACGGGGAACGTCCCCCCAGCTACTCAGTGGCATCTTGCTCAAGCGATTCCCAGCAATGGCTCAGTGCTGTGGGACCTTCAGGAGCAACCATGCCCAGCAGTGGGATGGGATGTGGAGCCACAGCCCGGGGCAGGGCCGGCCCTGTGCCCAGCAACTTCTCCCCAAGCTCTTGGATGCCAGTGCTTGCACTAATTAAAACTAAATCAGTATTTTTTTGTCTGAGTAGAAACATTGTTCTGGAGAGCACTTTCCCTGAGTGAACTCCTGTGTCTCGGCTGCCTGTGTGTGATGGGTAGGGAGAAGCTAACAGGATTCCAGGGCTGAGGGGAAAGTCTGGGGCTTTGGAGAGAGGATTTGCTTTAAATTTTCAGATCACTTTGCTCCTCTCAGTATTAACGGCTTAGAAGTCTCAACCTCAGCCTGTTCCTGGCCATCCAGGCATTCACCATGGTGGGGATAGGATGGAGTCAGGCATGGGCTGTGATGTGGGGCATCTTCTGTGGCCTCCATTGGTGCCACCTGTGACATGGTGGGGCTGGCACCAAGTGTTTTAGAAACAGCCCTTCTCTCCAGGCACTCCTGCAGGACAGGACACTGCAGGTTTGAACTGCTGGGGGAAGGATTTAATCCAGAAGGTATCAGCTCTTGAGGGCAGCTGCGCAGGGGCTGGGCTGTCTGGAGCTGCATCCCCAGGTTCATCAGCCCAAGAGCAGCAGGGATGGGCTGAGAGCAGCCCCTGCTCTGGGATGGGTTAGATGTCCTTCAAAGATCTGTCTTGCTGCAGCCTGGAGAAACACAGACCATTTAAGCAGCTCCCTTCCTTGGAAGCCACAATTAAAACTATTTTAAAAGCAAACAAACATTTCTCATCAAAATGCCTGGCTTGTTCCTGGCCTGCAGCTGAATGTCTTGTCATGGGCCAAGGCTGCACAACACCAGCAGCTTCCCGAGCTGCCTGTGGGCAAACCCACCCGAGCTGGGCTCTTGGGGTTCTGCTTGTCTTTGGTAATCGGCCTGTAGAAATTTTTGCACCTTTTGTAGGAAGTCAGAAAGGCTGGACTGGGGTTCCCCAGGGTCTTTGTGTCTGGGATGGTGGTGAGTTTATGGCTCCGGCGTTGGTTGTGCAAAGCGGCTGCGTGGGCTGTGCCCGTCCCGTGGATGCTCCTGTGTCACTGCAGGACCCTGCAGGGCACCATCCCCGCACCCTGGGGGTGGCATCCCGAGGGGAGCGGTGTCGCTGCCGGCAGGACAATAGCAGCTGTGGTTTTAATTATTGGGGTTTAGTTGTGTGGAGCAGAACAAGAAACCGAGAGCGGCGAAACCGCAGGGAGAAGGGCGGAAAGGACGGTCCTTGGCCGGCTGCCCGAGGGGAGGCACCGTGGGGGTGGCTGGACCGTCCCGTGGCCGGGGGAGCAGCGGTGCCCTCGCTGGGCCCTGGCGCGGCTCAGCTGGCGGCAAGCTGTTCTCCTGCGACTGTCGCGCCATCGCCCGGGGTTGTCCCTTCCCATCGCAGCCTGGCGGGAGCTGCTGCCGCCTAAACGGCCACGTAGGGAGGCAAAGCACCGCGTGGTGACTCGGGAGCACGGAGCTGAGCCGGGGAAGGGGGACAGGGAGACAAATGGGGTCCTTGCCCTTATCACTCCTTGTCCGTGTGTGCTGCTGGTGACGGTCTGAGCCTGGAAGAGGGGATGTTTCTCCTTGAGTTTCTTCAGCAGATGCCTTCTCTGCAGTGTTGCCTTTCAAAGGGCTGGATCAGCTCTGCAGCCAGGCAGAGAGTGTGGGAGGAGGGTGCTTGTCCGGCTTTAGGAAATGCAAAACAATGAAAGAGGAACAATGGAGCCTCCTTCCCTTCACCCGAAATACCAAACGCCACCAAACTGTGGCAGAACTCCGAGCAGAGCTGCTGGGGCAGCTCGTGCATCCCCTGGCCCAAGGAGGGAAGCTGCAGATACCTCCAGCTCTTCCTCGAGCCCTGGTGAGGGTGCCTCAGGAGGGTGGGTGCCAAGGAGCATCGCCAAAGGGCTGCCCTGCCCTGACACTGCTGCCAGTTGGCATTCCCAGCTTTGGAAAGCACGTTTGGGCCAGGGCAGTGGTTTTGAAGTGTGGCTGTGACTTGGGGAGGGGTTTTGCAAGCTGCCCATGCTTCCTGGGTCAGCTGAATGTGCTTTGCAGCTGGCCTGGGGGGGTGGGAAGGTTTAGAAAAGCATCCACATACCCAACTAGCCAGACTGCTACCAAGCAGAGAACATGTTCAGTTGGTACCCGTGTGGTTCCAAGTGCAGGGAGGTGCTTGGACAGGTTGGTCAGAGCTGAGAGTCCTGGGGCAGGACTTGAGGAGGTCATTTGTTGAGTTGTGAGAAGATGGTGCCAACCCATCCCTGCCAGTGCCGGCCACACCTCAGCAGCTCAGGGCTGTGTCATGGTGCCAGCTCTCCTGAGGAGCTGCCATGCCAGACACACATGCCCTTATGGGTGAAACATCCTTTGCATGGCCCCAGTGAGCACTCTGCACCCCAGTCAAGCACATCTGGCTGAAAGCTGTGGGAGCTGCCCCAGCATTGAGGACACCAGTCCGGGAACACTTCCCTCCTGGAGAGATTCCCCCATCCCATTCAGGCTCCTCTCCCAGCACCATCCCTGCCCCATCTGTGGGTGCCTAGGGTTGCCACCCATCCCTGGTTTAGATGGCAGGAGTGGGTTTGGGAGCTCTGCTTCCCTACCAGTGAGGGTTGAAGGGTCCAGCCAGCTCCAGGCCAGTGTGGGGGTAAGATGAGGGTGCTGCTGGCACAAGGTAGTGTGGAGTGTGGCTGGGCTCGATGCCAGTGCCACTTCCAGATCTGCTGCCATGCAGAGCAGGGTGGCACCAGACATCTCTTGACAGCTGCCTTCAGCGAAGCAGGTGACAAACCCCAGATGAGCAGGTTGTCCCCACAGTGGGAATAAGAACTGGTTTAAACCTTCAAGGTGGACCCTGGCAGGTTACACGTGGGACTTCAGCTCCCACTGGTGCACAAAGCCCTGGTTGCCTGTGGAAAGAAATGGTGTTGGAGGAGGATGAGGGGCAAGGGCTGGAAAAGCTCTTTCCACCCTCCATGGGCACTACTGCAGGGAAAGCTCTGGGAGTCCAGGATGGGGCTGGGATGTGGCAGGGTCTGGGTGATGTAGTTTGTCTGCCACCATCATGAGGATGGCCAAGTGCCTGGTGTGGGCAGGCAGGGACTGGGCCCCAGCAGCATCATGCACCAGCCACACTCCCACCCTGTGCCCCCCATCCTCCCCTCCATGTGTTGCTGTTGTCATCTCCACTGTCACCCAGATAGGGAAGGCTGGAAGTTTCCTCTTTTCCTGCCAGGTTAAATCGCTCACCAGGAATGTCTGTTATTCCCACAAGTCAACTTTCCCCTCCGCGGGACGTGTCCAGGGGTCAGACCTGGCATGACATGAAAGCGGCGGGTATTCAATAACCAGAGCTGTGGAGAGGCTCCAGTCCAACGCCAGCCGTGCTGGGGTTTACTGGTGCAGCATGCCTTTCCCCATTTGTTTCCTATAAACAGCACATGGTAATGTTTAGTAGGTTTCAAACAGAGCTTTTTGCATATTCTCCCTTGTCTACAGCGAGCTACCCGGTAGTAGACAGTTTTAATTTGCTTAATGCAATTTTGGCTTTTTGTTCTTCCAGAGGGTCTGGGCTGGGCTTGACCCAGTCACCCCAGCAAATTGCTGCACATCTCTGTCATTTCCACGGGGGTGGCAGGAAGACTCTGGGACCCACTCCCCGTGGGGGTGAGCATGTTCCCTTGATCACCAAAGCAGGGAAAAGGCCCTGTCGTGGGCTCACTGTTGAAAAAGAACCCCCTTTTAGCTGCAACATCAGCAAGGACAAGGGGCCTTCCTCCCCCCCAGACCTTCTGGATCACAGTCAGCTGCTGCCCTGAGGCCACCTCGGGAGCTGGGTGCATTTCAGGGCTATTTGGGGCCATTCTGGCTGGGCAGGCGACACGTGACACTCTAGCTCCAGCCAAAGAGAAAAAGCCACTTCATTGCAAAAGCTGCAGCTTCCCCATCCTCGGGGCTGGCAGCAGCCAGGGTGCAGCCCTGGGGGTTCAGATCCCTACTGAGGTGATTTTTCACTGCTATGAATGGACACAACTAGCTTGGAGTCCCTGCCCAAGGGAGACAGGGACCTGTTGGAGCAGGGCCAGAGCAGCCCCATCAGTGCTGGGAGTGCTGGAACCCCTCTGCTGGGAGGCCAGGCTGGGAGACCTGATGGGGTTCAGCCTGGAGAGGAGGCTCTGGGGAGACTTTTTGGAGGCTTTTTAGTGCTTTAAAGGGCCTGTCAGAGAGATGGTGACAGACTTTTGAGCAGGGCCTGTTGGGGTAGGACAAGGGGTGATGGGTTAAACTGAAAGAGGGAGATTTAGAGCGGAGAGAAAAAGAAGAAACTGTTGGTGCTGAGCGTGGTGAGAGCCTGACCCAGAGTGCCCAGAGAGGTGGTGGCTGCCCCATCCCAGGTAGGTTGGCCGGGGCTCTGAGCAACCTGTTCTAGTTGCAGCTGTCCCTGCTTGGTGCAGGGGTTTGGATGAGATGAGCTTGAAAGGTCTCTTCCCACCCACACCAGCCTGTGATTGTGTCAGTGCCTCGGGCTGCTGGTGGCGAGTCCCCGTGCACACACACACACACACACGGGTATTCACGGGGCAGAACAAGGCCCGTCCTCAAAGCAAACATTGACTGTCTGGTTTCCCAGCGCTGCCCATCAGCCCCCGAGTTCCACCCCCAGCCCTGGTCCCTCCGTGCCATGAATATCGGGCAGGTTTCCTTCAGGCTGCAGCTTTCCCAGGCGCCAGCAGCCGCATTCTTGGTGCGGCGCTGCCGTCTCCCTGCCAGCCCCTCGGCCGCCTCCGCGCCCTCAGCAGCAAAACAGGCAAGGGGAAAGCAGAGGGTTGACACTGGGATTACTTTAATGCAATTGCTTTCAAAATGCAGCCTTAAAAGTGACTTATCATGGATGGGAAATGACGGATCTTTCTGATCTCTGAGGTGACCGCGGGGCACCTCTGCCCCCGCCAGACACCGCGCTCCCTGATGCCACCTTCTGGCTCTTACAGCAGCTCGCTGCCCCTTCACAGACACCATCCCACAGGGCAGCCAAAACAGCCACCAAAGGGACTCATCTGAGAAAAAAAAGGGATGGGGTGACCCAATCAGACAACCCAACGCTCATCCAGAGAACCTTAAACAGTGGCAGCATGGGTGGCAGCTTTGTCTCTCACCTCACACTCGGGCACAAACCTCCAGAGGTTCTTGAGTGCTTCGTCCCCTCGGGGGCTTGGTGCCTTCATGCCATGTGAAGTGATCAGAGAGCTGACATCTGGCTGCGTTTTCTGGCTGAGCGGGTGGCAGAGGAAGCTGATTTTCCAGTCTCTTGCTTTCTGAGCTCTAACACTACCTTGGGTGTTTATTTTCCAGACCAGCAGGTGCTCCAGGCTGCCGACATTTGCCAAGTCAAGTGACACGGGAAACTCTGCTGTAGCCTAAACATCTGTGAGAACACAGCCCAGCACCCCCTCTGGGGAACACTGGTCCTGCAGAAATGGCTTTACCACCTCCCAGCTGTAAACTCCGGGCTTGTTCCCAGCCTCCCCATGCGGCCTCTGGGCTGTACAACCCTGATGGCATCTTAGCCTCATCTCTCTTTAAGGTATTTGTTGCTGCTCCACTGCCATTTACTAGTTATCCCCTTACAAGAGGGAGGCTGACTGGGAAGTGCAGAAAGGCTCCAGAAGCTGCCAGTGCCACGTGATGTCACCACTCCCTGTGAAAAGGAGCCTCCTGACCTGGTGCCAGGTCTCTCTCAAAGCATCCTGCTGGATCAGGGTTGTATTTTACCAGCAACTCCAGACTCAGTTGCAGGAAGCGAGTCTGGGCTACAGAAACACCACGTGCTTATCTCCAAATGGATTCTAACCCTCCCTTTCTAAGGACAACATAACCAGTGCGGGGCTCTCACTGCTTGGTCTCCACGTCTGGTGGCAAACAGGGATTCAGCTGTGGACAGGCTGGAGCTCTGCTGGAGCCTGAGCAGCAGTTCTCACACAACTGAGTGTCTCAACTAGAAACCAAGTGTAGAAAGAGTCCCCAGGGAACAGGAAAAAGACACCACCTTATGAAAAAGCTTCAGAATGAACCTATGAAATAAACAACCAGACAATCGTCTTCTACGGGAGGTGGAAGTAAGAGTAGAAGAATATAACAACATCTTAGTGAGTCAGTCTGAATGTACAGGGGCACCGGATCCCCGCGGATCGGTGACGGAAGCTAACGGCCAAATCCAGCTGGTCCCTCCAGTCCCACGGGGAGGCTGGGCTGCCATTCACTCTTCACCTGCAGGAAGATTGTCCTCGATCCTCCTGATGAACTTCATGCGTATTTCGGTGACGCTGTCGCCCTTCAGCGTGTCCTGGACGAATTTCACATCCACAGCCATCTGAACCTGGGCGATGGGAGAGGAAAGCAGAGCTGTTGGAACTGTCTGATCATGGTCTCTGAGGGCACAACACAATGCAGAGCTCTGGAGAGACACTTGATGTTTTCAGGCTCACGCTGTGGCCAGCAGGTACCTTATGCTGGCAAAGTACCAACAGCTGGGGCTGCCTAAGAGATTAGAGCCTAGCCACCCCTGTCACTCAGGGCTCATGTCCTGCTGCCCCACAGCTCAGCCCCAAAAATTCCAGCTAAGCCAGATCACTGATCCAAGCTCCTGCATTTGAGACACAGCTGGGCCCTCATGCCAGCCAGTCCCCAAGAGGGCTGGTGCCAGTTACCACATGAGGAGTTTGAAGCTCCATAAGAATTCAAGGAGATTTGAGTGCTTGTAGTTGGGCCATAAGGGGAAGGGGCTTGAGCAAGCACCTCTGGGACTCACAGCTGTTGTAAGGAACAGCAGCAGAGCTCCTGCAGCTCTTCTCCTGAATTTCAGGCGCAAGGCAAACAGAGAAGTCACAGACACAGACTGACATTAATCCTTGGTTATTTGTGTGTCTGTCTCACAGGGAGAGAAAAGCTGGCTCACCATTTCCAGGGCACCTCGCAGCACTCCACACAATAAGTTGGAGTAGATGAGAGATGAATGGTTGTCAGGGAGCTCCACGAAGTCCACCAAGGGGTTATTTTCCAGGATCAAGGAGAACTCGTCACCTCCAGGACTCCAGTTGGTGATGCTCGGAGTGATGCCCAGGTACATTTTAAATGCTATCTGTGATGGCAAACAGGGTATGAACAAGACTGTGTCTCACCAGGCAATGGCACAGCTTGTAAAATTACCACAGGCTCTGGAGAACCCTGTGCCTCTCAGCAGCACTGGGGGATCTAATTCTCTCTTTCCCCTCCCCAGAATCTCAGCCTGGCTCTCAGAACAGCCCTGTAAGCTGCAAACACTCCGTCCTCACACACAGCAGGTGACAAAGCTCTGCTTTGACCCTTACCTTGGCAATAACATCTGCAGTTTCACGGAAATCGTGGCACCTGCCGACGTTGGACCGGGCCAGGAAGTCTTCGATGAGCCGAACACCGATGTTGTAGCCCCTGCAAAGGCACCAAAGAGCAACAGCTGCAGAGTGGGAGAAGCAGAAGCTTCAGGAAGACAGCCAAAGTTTGTGAAAGGAGAGAGTGGGGGTAAAAGAAATCAAATCTGAGAGGTACCAGTGTTAAACTCAGTCTGCCAGGGTTTTACTGGCGTGTTACTGATGTATCTACAGTGGCTGCTGCAGATCCACTCACATTTTGTCCAGCTGCTTGTTGACATCCTCATCGTTCTCGTAGTCCTTGCAGAGCTGGGTGACCAGGGCTCCGTACGTCAGCGTGAACAGCTCCGAGTTCTAGGCAGAGGCAACAGGGATTTAACAAAGGGCAGCGAGCACACGGAGTGAGAGCTGCTGGGTGTGTCCCAAGGGGACAGAAACCTGCTGTCTCCATGATATTCTCTGCTGCACAAGGAGATCCCAGGTCCTACTTTGGCAAGGCTGCTTCAGCCTCCTTGGAAACAGAGATTCTCTTTGGGAATGACTGAGCTCTTCCTTTCTCTCCCTCTCTCCACACACACAGCGCTTCCCACTAACATGTCCCAGGCCTGACCCGAGCCAGGAGGTTGCTCGTTCCACAGCCACTCTTCAAATGCTGCCAATTAGCATCTCTGCTTTAGTGAGCATGTCCCCAGATAACTGGAATGACACCTCTAGGTTGTTTCATGTGCTGCTGAGCACCTCCTGGGTGGCTAAACCTGAATGTGCACTTGTCAGGGCCCTGGATTTATTTCAGGCACGGACCTGGAGGAGCAAAGTGGCTCAATCTGCCCTCTGTTATTTCATGAGCATGCTGCAAATGGGCAACACTCGTTAGGCTCCAGTCCTGGCCCTTCTGACAGGACAAAAAATGCTCATCCATTCATAAATTTATTATATTCTGCTACCAAGAGAAAACAAGACTCTGGTCTGCAAAGTTCTCCTGGCACATTATCTGCTTCACACGTTAAAATCAGCTCCTCAGACCAGCAGGCTTTAGCTTCTCCCAGAACCTGACAGAAGTGTTTTCAGGAAGAAACGCATTGTGATTTATTTCTGCTTTCAGTTTTAGCACTGAGAAACATCAGAGAGTCTGAGCTGGGATTAAAAGCCTGTCACCTACCATGAGATGCATAGATGCAGAAGGTGAAATGAATGGCAAATACCAGTACTAGAGAATGAAAGCAGCAGCAGGCAGAAAGGGAGGGAAAAGAGACAACATCAGAGTTAAGTGACAACACTGCTCGCACTTCATTCCCACGTCTACTCAAAGCCAAGGCAAACACGAGGAGGAATCACCCCCAAACACAGGGAATTCCACCTTGTAATTCCTGAGGTCAACAGCAATTGGCTACCAAAGTTCAGCCTGAGAACCCCTCGGGCTCCTTAGTGCTTCTGCCCAATTTTAGGTCTGAAGATTTGATGCATTCCTTTGGATTTTTACTTACTGCTCGGGCAGAGGTTGGCCAAGTTCACAACGTGACAAGGTGGAAATCTCTGGCTCAGCCAGCAGTCAGACACTGGCAGAGAATGCAACATGCAGAAAAGGTTGTGCTATTTTTAAGGATTTCAGTAATTTTAGTAAAGACAGGGCTTGGCAGCTGGGGAGAGTAGGGGGTGAGTGGATGGAGGAAATCCAGCTGTTACCAGTCCAAGATGTTGTCATTTACTGTGTCAAGCCACGAGGCCACTGCTGTTATCAGCCCCACCGTGCAAACCCTGCAGCGCTGCTGTTTGACTTTAAACTGTGATAATGAGGTATTTCTGAACAAACATTCATTTTCAGGCCACCTCATGGAATTAAGTGCTCGATACTTTTCCTTTTTTTTTAAATTTTTTTTTCCTATTGCAGACCAGTGCATTGTCTCAGCACTGTATGTGACTGCAAAAAATGTCTTGCTCCTCATGAAGTAACACCAATTCCTTAAACAAAAATCACTGATTTGGAGGAGTTGACAGTTTCTAGAAGAAAATCCAGTGTGGTGCAGGAGGGGCTGTTGCCTGGCCTCTGCTGAGCCCCAACCAGCTGCCAACGGGGTCACAGAGGGAGAAACAAACAGGGTTTTGGATGGGTAACACCGAACAGGGTTAGAGAGGAGAAAGAGGGGCGACGCGAGAGAGGTGTTTGCAGTTTGACTGTGAAAGTTCCAGAGGCCCGACTGCCCCGCTCCTGCCTGATCTCTGCCCCCGCACGCAGCCGACTCACGGGAGCCCCCCCTTTAGACCCGCGGCGGGATCCGAACGTTCAGGCCGAGCCCGTTCCGGGGTTGCGAGGGCTCCTCAGCACCAGCCCTGCGCTCCGCACCGCCGACAAGCGCCCGGGGCGGGCAGGGCGGAGGAAGGGAGCAGCCGTTGCCCGCAACGCAGGAGGGGCCGGTCCCGCCGAGCGCATCCCGCGATCCGAGGCGGGCAGCGCGGCCCAGCGGTGAGCGAGCAGAGCCTGCACCTGACGGCTGGGCCTGGCCTCCGCCGGCATCCCCGGGCCCGCGCCCTACGACCGCCACCGGCGGGCTCCCCGCGGCCGACCCATCCCGGGCCCGCAAGGCCGAGGCCCGCCCGGCCCCTCAGGCGCCGCGGCCCCGCCGTTACCATTTTCTTGTTCTCGGTGCCGCGGCCGGCCTGGCGCGACATCCTGCCCGGCCCGCTGTGTCCCCGGCCCGGCACGGTCCGGCTCGGCTGCCTCCCGCACCGCACCGCACAGCCCCGCGCAGCGGGGCACGACGGAACTCGTAGTTCGCGCGCCGCTGCCGAACACGCGGCGCTCGAGACATTAAACTACAACCCCCAGAATGCATCGCGGCTGCGCAGGGCGCGTGCGCCCCCGGGCGAGGAGCCGCCTTCGCCCACGCACCGAAGTATCAGCCAATCGCGGCGTGCGGAGAAGGTCACGTGTCCACCGCCGTGCGCCGCCAGGGGGCGCCTCTGCCCGCCGCGTGGGTCCCTCCGCAGGTGCCGGGCCCGGACCCCGCCCGGTGCCGCTGCGAGCGCCTGCGCGGGAAAGGGGGGGGACGGGGGGGAGCCGGGGGGCTCCCGCACTGCCCGGGGTCGCACTGCCCTGCTGCTCCATGCAGCTGCTCTCTGCTGACGGCGGGATGGCCGCCCGTGGCTGCCTGGCCTCCAGCAGGACCCGCGGGTGCCCCCAGCTCCGGTGCTAGCAGGGAGGGGTTTTGCTCAGTGAACCCTCACGGAGACGTAGTAGCAAGAGCCTGTCCCAGTGAACGGTTGTCTTCCCCGGTGCACCCTTCCGGTGCTGTCCCCTCCGTGCCCAGCCGCCGGCCTCGTCTTGGCAGAAGCTGGTCCCCGGGGCGAGGACAGGCGGCGACCCTCGGGGCGGGCTGGTTGGTCAGGGAGAACCGGAGGCCACGGGTGGATGTGCTTCGGGAACAGAAGAAGCCGCCAGCGGGACTCCGCCGCCGCCTGCCCCGGAATCCAGCAGCTGGGGGACCGCTTGTTGTCCCCTCCGAGCACCGAGGGGGAGCACGGGGCCTGGCCGGGCTCTCGCCGGCTGCGGCCGCCCTGCTGCCATTGCCTTACATGGCTACGTTCCCGGGACGCGGCCGCTGCTCGCCCGGCTGCTGAGCCGCTGGGCCCGGAACCAGCTCTTGGCATGGTCGGTCTGGGCTGGGGAGCCGCCAGCGTTGCCTCCATACCCGGCAGGAGCGGGACGCGGTGCCAGGGGACTGAGGCGGCTGCGCTTGCTCATCTCCAGCCCGACGGCGCAGGGGAGCAGCTCCCAGCCCTGCTCCCAGCTCGGTCCAGCACAAGACCCGGTGCCAAGCCAAGCCCCGGTTGTCACCGTGCTGGGAGGCGCTCGGGAGGGGTGAGAACCGTAATGCCATGAGCTGGACCATGGCGGAGCCAGAGGATGGGAGCCGGCCCCTGGTGCTCCGACACCACCGGGCGGGACCCGCTGGCCCGCAAATACAGAGCCCGACGTACGAGACCCCGCCCGAGTCTGGCTGCTTGTCCGGGGGTGGTGGCTGGAGCCCGGCTCCTTTGGGAGCCCCCTACCGGCACCCCACGTTTCGGAAGCCACCACCCGGACATCCCCCGTCGAGGGACCCCCAGCACCGGCATCCCTTCGCCGGGGACCCCCGGCTCCACGATCCTCCGCTCCTCCCCGTCCGGCGGGCGCAGGCCCGAACTGCAGCGCGCCCCGCCCCGCTGCGCCTATCGCCCGTGGCTTCGGAGCGCCGGGACGGGACGGGCTGATCCGGGGGACCGAGCCGTGCCATGCCGCGCCGAGTCGCTTCCCAGCCCGGCCCGCGGGGTGCGGCGGCCCCGGGAGCGGTCGTACCGGGGCTAGCGGGGCTCTGGGCCGTTGCTGTGCTGCTGTGTGCCGTGCTGGGCACCGAGCCGGCCCGGGCGGAGATTCCCCCCCTCTCCTTCCCGTTCCAGGACCCGGCGTTGCCTTGGCACCGCCGCCTCGACGACCTGCTGGGACGACTGAGCCCCGACGAGCTGGTGCTGCAGGTGAGGGGGGAGGCGGGATCCTGCCGGGACCCCCCGGGACCGTCCCGGGAGTTCCCCGCTCAGCGCCGCTGACCCGCAGGTGGCCAGAGGAGGAGCGATGGGGAACGGCCCGGCTCCCCCCATCCCGCGGCTGGGCATCGGGCCCTACAATTGGAACACGGAGTGTCTGCGGGGCGATGCAGAGGCACCGGGGTGGGCCACGGCTTTCCCCCAGGCTCTGGGGCTCGCTGCCACCTTCAGGTACTGGCACCAAGGACTGGGGTCTACCAGGGGTGTACCAGGATTGGGGCCCCGTGTGTTGGAGCACTTGGGGATCCACCCAGAAAATGGTCCTGTGAAATGGCACCCACTTCACCTCCACCCCCACGCTCTCTCCGCAGCCCTGAGCTCATTTACCGGGTGGCCAACGCCACTGCCACTGAGGTGAGAGCCAAGCACAACAACTTTGTCGCCACGCGCCGCTACGGTGACCACACGGGGCTCAGCTGCTTCAGCCCCGTTCTCAACATCATGAGGCACCCGCTGTGGGGCAGGAACCAGGTGCCAGCATTGGGCAGGGGTGGGTGACCCTCACCTGGGATCAGGCCACGCAGGGGTGGCTGTGGGTCACAGTGATGACCCACCCACCTGTGCCTGCACCAGGAGACCTACGGGGAGGACCCGTTCTTGAGCGGGGAGCTGGCCCGTAGCTTCGTGCAGGGGCTGCAGGGCCCACACCCCCGCTATATCAAGGCCAGCGCCGGCTGCAAGCACTTCAGCGTGCACGGTGGCCCCGAGAACATTCCTGTCTCCAGGCTCAGCTTCGATGCCAAGGTGAGTGTGGTGGGGGGCTGCAGTGTGGTGGCTGCGGGACAATGGGGTGACCCCTCAGACACCAACTCCTCTCTGCCCTGGTCCTTGCAGGTGCTGGAGCGGGACTTGCGCAGCACCTTCCTGCCCCAGTTCCAGGCGTGTGTGCGTGCTGGCTCCTACAGCTTCATGTGCAGCTACAACAGGTACGCAGCATAGTGGGGGCTGCCCAGGGCTGGGGTGGCTGCTGTGGGTGGTGCCTGGCCAGCCAGGCTGCCCCATTCTCTCTCTGACAGGATCAACGGCGTTCCCGCCTGTGCCAACAAGAAGCTGCTGACGGACATCCTGCGTGGCGAGTGGGGGTTCAATGGGTACGTGGTGAGCGATGAGGGGGCCCTGGAGCTCATCCTGCTGGGGCACCACTACACACGCACCTTCCTGGAGACGGCGGTCGGTGAGCTCATGGGATGGGTGCGGGGTCCCTCTGAACCACGCAGCCATGACGGGTAGTTTCCCTTCTCTCTGTCACGGCAGCCTCGATGAACGCTGGCTGCAACCTGGAGCTCTCCTATGGCATGAGGAAGAACGTCTTCATGCACATTCCCCAGGCTCTGGCCATGGGCAACATCACGCTGCAGGTGAGCTGGTGAGAGAGGGGCTGGTTTTGTGAGCAGGGAGCCAAGCACAGCTGAGGTTTTGCTGTCGGGGTCCTCACAGATGCTGCGTGACCGGGTCCGGCCCCTCTTCTACACACGGATGAGGCTGGGGGAGTTCGACCCCCCTGCCATGAACCCCTACAGCTCCCTGGACATGAGCATCGTGCAGAGCCCCGAGCACCGCAACCTCTCTCTGGAAGCTGCCGTCAAGAGCTTTGTGCTGCTGAAAAACACACCAGGAACACTGCCCCTCCGAGCCCAGGACCTGCTCGGGAAGCACCTCGCGGTGAGCACCGCACATGGAGATGAGCAGGGGACACAGTGACCTGGGGGCTGCTGGCTGCATACCCTGGGCATGCAGGTGTCCCTGCCTTTGGAGAATCATAAAATCAGAATCATATGGGTTGGAAGAGACCTTTGAGATCATGGAGTCCAACCGTTCTCCCATCACTAACCCGTGTCCCTCAGCACCACATCTCCATAGCTTGGAAACCCTCCAGGGGTCACGGGGACTCCACCCCTGCCCTGGGACAGCCCTGGAGGGGAAGAAATTGTTTCTCAGCTCCAACCTCAACCTCCCCTGGGGCAACTTGAGGCCGTTTCCTTCTAATCCTATCAAGTTGCAGGCTGCATGGCACACAGGCTGCTGGCACCCATTCTCACCCCTCTGCCCTCCACAGGTGGTGGGTCCCTTTGCTGACAACCCCCGGGTGCTGTTTGGCGACTACGCACCAGTGCCAGAGCCGCGGTACATCTACACTCCTCGGTGAGACAGCGCGATGCTGCCATACGTCCCCTGGTCCTGGGCACTGCCAGGGGCTGCTGCTGGAGCCGCTCCAGCCTTCACTGGAGACCAGGGCAAGGCAGGATGTCCCCAAGGTGCCTCCACTCTGGGACACAGCAGCCCCTGTGCCCTCTGCTCTTCCTTGGCACAGGAGAGGGCTGGAGATGCTGCCGGCCAACGTGACCTTTGCAGCAGGCTGCAGCGAGCCCCGGTGCCAGCAGTACTCACGGGCAGAGGTGGTGGGTGCGGTGGGGGCAGCTGACGTGGTGGTGGTCTGCCTGGGGACCGGTAGGTGGGAGCAAAGAGGGCACCGGGTGGGCACAGCGGTTGGAACCCCTCTGCCCCACCCATCCTTGGTACCCCAGGCAGGGTGTAAGGGGCTGTCCCTCGGGTGTCCCCACACAGGGACGGATGTGGAGACGGAGGCGAAAGATCGGAGGGATCTGTCTCTGCCAGGCCACCAGCTGGAGCTGCTGCAGGATGCTGTGCAGGCGGGTAGGGGCTCTGAGGGGCTTGGCAAGCAGACAGGCAGCTGCACTTGGGAATCAGTGCCAGCCTGGAGGGGGGCTGTTGATGGGTTGGGGTGCATAGAGGGGCACCCCTCCCAGGCATCCCCCATCCACAGGGCACCCTGGAGCCATCCAGGCAGCTCCAGCATGGGGCTCTTGTGAATGGTCATCTCCCTGCAGCCGCTGGACACCCCGTCATCCTACTGCTGTTCAACGCGGGACCCCTAGATGTGAGCTGGGCACAGGAGCATGAGGGCGTAGGGGCCATCCTGGCATGTTTCTTCCCTGCCCAGGCCACTGGCCTTGCCATTGCCAGGGTCCTGCTGGGCGAGGCAGGGGCTAACCCAGCTGGCAGACTGCCGGCCACATGGCCCGCGGGCATGCACCAGGTAAGGGTGAGGCAGCTGGTGGCACCCATGGCCCTTCCCTGCTTTGGCAGCCTGGGGAGCTGCAAGGTGCTTGGCCGTGCTCTGCCCGGCTCCCGCAGGTGCCACCAATGGAGAACTACACCATGGAGGGCAGGACATACCGGTATTACGGGCAG
>JAOEGS010012312.1:33726-52077 GCA_025447755.1 Corythornis vintsioides | reverse complement strand
CGGCACCGTGGGGGTCGCTGGGGGGGGGGTATGGGAGGGCATGGGGAAAGCAGAACTCGGTGTCCCGGAGGAGGTGGTGGGGGAACGGCGCTCGGGATCGGTACCGGGGGGTGCTGCCGGACACTGCGCTCGCTGCCGTCGGGGGACCGGGGCGCGGCGGGGACCCGCGGGAGCCGGGGCTCGGGACGGGCTGGGCCCGGCGGAGGGGCGCGCAGGGCGGTCGCGCTCCTGCCTGTTGTTCCGCGAGAGTTTTTTGACCGTTTTGCAAATTTTTCTCGGTTTCCTGTTTCTTGAAAGTCACCGGGTGCCCCCCACCGGGTTCCCCCCCCCCTCCTCCTGCAGCCTCCTCAGCGCCGGCCCCGGGGCGGGTCTGGGTGCTTCGCTGCAAAGCGCTGGGCAACCGTCGGACGTGAACGGGGTCGGGACCGGGGAAAAGAGCCCTAAAAGTGGCCGGAGGTGCGGAGCGGAGCGGAGAGCTGCCCGCCCCGGGGGGCCAGGGCCTTGCAAAGTCCCCGGGACCCTGTGATACCCCTACACCCCCAGCCCTCCTCTCGCCCCGGAGCCGAGCGAGCAGCCTGGTCCGGAGCAGGAATGTCCCGTGAAGATTTTAGGAAGAAAAAGCAGAGCAGCTGCTTTCCCTCCGCTCTGCACCGAAGCAGCCCCATCTGAGAGCCGTGTCTGGTGCCCAGCCCCTCGAAGGCAAAGTTTGCAAAAAGTTGTGCCCGGGTGGAGCGGTCCCCAGCACCCCACTCCATCGCCCGTGGGGTGTCTCCGTGGTTTGCGTGGGGCTCCTCAGTCATCTAAGGGGAGCAGTTTGGTTCTGGCGGTGGCGGTGTGAAGCTGTGGTGCCTCAGTGTGAAACTGCTCCGGCAGCACCCGCGTGTCGCAGAACCGGTTACTGCAAAGAGCCAGCGGGGCAGAGAAAGGGAAGAGCAAACTGGGGTGAAATCGGAAGCGATTCTGGTACTTTCAGCAAGTTGCTGTGGTAACTGTGCAGAATTTGGCTCTGAGGAGCAGACAATGAAACCTTTACTCATAACAAGTTGTGATGGGCAACTCATTTCATTTCCCAGTTCATGGTAACTAATGGGCCCTCGGGCAGATGGATTTTCCCAAGTGGCATTTGTCACTCAAGGGCCTGTTCTGGGGTTTCTCTCTGTCAGCCCTCCTGCTGGAGGAGAAGGCAGAGCCTATCCTCAAGCCCACCCCAAGTTTATTTTTAGGTGAGCCTCTCGACGCTGAGGCCACACAGTCCCTGCCCGTCTTCATCAGCCTGTGGGTGGGGGCTGCTGGATGCTGCAGCCCCCATCTCACTGGGCTGCACAGGGGGGCTCGGCGAGCCAGTCTGGAGATGCAGCTCCCCCCCACCCCACTGCCACCTGAGCCCTGTGCTGTGGCTGACTCTTCTCCTTCTGATTGCAGGTTTACGGTGCACGCAGCTTGCAGAATCCTGCCTCAACGGGGGCAAGTGTGAAACTTTTCTCAACGGGACGGAGGTGTGCCAGTAAGTATGAGGAGCCAGAGGATTTTCATCTCCCCCGACCAAAGTATTGACATGCATGTTGACTTTGCTTTGAAGGCTCTGGATTTAATAGGGCAAGATGCGTTTTTCCTTGAGTGGCAAGAATAACCTGCTTGTGTAGGAGTCGCCGCGAGTTTGGCAGGATCAGGCTTTGTTCCTAGCTGGGTGGAAAAACATGGGCAAAGGGCCATGTTTTGCTGGTGTTAACCTATGCAGACTGCCCTGCTGATGGAGCAGGAGGTAGGGCCAGCCCATGGTGCTTGTTGGACCGGCGGGCAGGGAGGGAGGCTGTCTGTCTGTCTGTCTTCCAGCTACTCCCACCTGGCCCTGAAGCGTTGCCTTTCAGTCCCTTGCACCCTGGCAGCTCGTGGTGCGGTGTCCAGTACATCAATAAACACTCAAGAGAGGTTTCATGGAGTGGCTCAGGCTGCTGGAGCTGCCCCGTTGATGTCCATGGGTCTGGAGGATATTGCCTGGGGCAGGCAGGGGAGCAGGGCCACCCCCTCTTGCAGCCCTGCCAGTGCTGAGCTGTGGTCCAGCCTGGCGTTCCTGGCAGGACCTGGCACCCGGGCAGTAGCTTTCTCCAAGCTGATTGTGGAGAAACGGATGTGTAAAGCGTTGGGATTCTTTGAAGGACCAACCGACCCACCGCAGCGATGGCCGATTCACTCCAGGCTCCCAGGGAACAATAACCAAGAGAAATGAATAAGACTCCAGCTCCCTTTTTAAAACTATTCCATAAAAGAAATGTGAATGGGCATGGCTCTGTTTTCCGGCCAGATTTCCCCTCTGCCTGTTGAACACGGCCTGAGCCGAGAGCAGGCGGGGAGACGTTCCCACCCACCCCAAATTTCCAAAGAGGAAGTCCTCGGCGGAGGAACCTGAAGGCATTTCCAATCCCAACCTGTTGAATGGCAGTTTCCCTTGACAATGCCTGTTGCTTTTTTGCAAATCCGCCTGGGTGCCGTTACTCTGCCCAGTAGCCGGGCACCTCCCGCCCCCTTCTCCAAGCTGAGCCCCCCAACCCTTTGGTGCAAATAAATCAGCAAATCAATCAGGCACATGAGCAATTTAATGGACAAAGGCTGGGTCCCTTTGTGAGCCACTAATGAATGCACGCCACTTTTTTTTGCACAGAAGCCCTTACCAACGCTTGACGCTCTAAATCTTGTTTTCTTTCATTCAAAGAGCGACAGCTGGGATTCGGTCGAAATTCGGCAGCTATTGTTAAGGGAGGCAGATTAATGCTGTGTGACTAATCATGTATGGCTTCCCAGAATGCCCAACCCTCCACCCCCTCCCCAACCTTACACCCCTCCTTTTCCTTGTGGTCATTCTTCCCTTTTCTCCTTAAGTCTCTCCAACTCCTGATTTACATTTCATGTGCAGATGGTGATGGAATCTAATTAGATCTGATGTGTACGAGCTCTATTGGGAGGAGAAGCCTCCAAAGTAGGCTCAGAGTGGGTTCTTTTTTCAAGAGGAAAAAGTTAACTTTAAGGAAGTTGGTCGTTGCTAGCTGTGAATAACCCCCCCCTCCCTTGGATGGCTTCGTGCATGCGTGCGAGTTAATTTTGTAGCAAAGCAAGGTGTGTGCTCTCAAGTGTGTTAAAGCACTTTCACCATCAGGGTACGCTCCGTGGGTGACGGGAGCAGATGTTAAAGGTACTGCCAGGCTCCAGGAGGTGCCGATTTCCAAGGTATCTGATGGCAGCTCGCAAAATCCCGGGTTTTCACTTGTTTGAATATCTCTTTCCGAGGAGTTTTGCTTCCAAGCGTCTCAAACAAAGCAGAGCCAAGAACACAGATACCAGACGCAGAAAAGCTTGGCACTGCCCTTTGGCGCCTGCGTGAAATGCACCATTTTGGCTGCTGGCCACATCTCCGCTCGGCCCTGGCACTTAACAAAGTTTGGCCATAAAGCCCCATTGTGCTGCCCCCACAAATCCAATTAGAAAGTGGAGGGAAATAAAGAGCGTACGAGGGAGACGCCGCTCCAGCGTCCCGGCGTTCGTGGCGGGAGAGAGCTCGTTGGGTTACGCGAAGACGACTCCGATAACTCCCGGAGCCCGGTTATCAGCCCCGTGACGGAAAGGGAATTGCTGGTGCGAGACCAGGAGCTCTCTCTGCCTTTATTATTTTACAGCGATAGGGCGTGAAACTCCAGGTGCCTTATCTTGCTTGTCCCTCTGCCAGGAGGACCGGGGCACGCAGGGCTTTAATTGAATGGCGAGGGCCGGGCGCTGGAGGGCTCGTGACAGAAGCGGCCTAATTAAGCTGCCTTTGGAGCTGCTTTCCATCTTGGCAGGGGTGGCTGGGTCTTTCCGTGCTGAAAGAGCAGCAGCAGCAGAGTTTTGTGTGTCTTGTGTACGCCCCGGGTGAAGGTGTGGGGTGTTTGTGTCCCACGAGTAACTCTTGGGTCGGCTGTGGAGCTTTCCAAGGTCCGGTCTGCGGGCGGTGGCTGCCCCGGTGTTTGGCGTGTGGTTTCACGGCGCTGGGGAGCTGTGGCTTTCCAGAAAAGGCTCTTGCCTTTGACTTAAGGCATTTTCCCAGACAAAATGAGATGGTTTCCCAAAAGGTCGTTTTGACTCCTAGTGATAGCTCCTAATTAGATTCTTGGATAACCATAGTTTTGACTGGCATCCCTGCAACGAGTAGAGCTGATTTTAGCTTGCTGTGCCATGTGATGTTTATTCCCAGGACCTCCCTTGCTCTGCTAGTTAAAAGCAGATGGCATGAAAGAGGGCTGAGTTTCAAACCCTGCTCCACCAGCCTCTCTCAGTTAAGGTCAGAGGAGCTGCCTTCCAGTTGTCCTGCTCTGGCCCAGAGAAGCAAAAGCAAAGGGAAAGAATAAGTTAAATGAACCACTGAACTTGCACTGAGCAGGGGGAGAAGTTGGTTTGCTAAAGTACTTCCTCTGTTTATGAATCAGCTCGGCGCTGCAGTCCAGCCGGGGCGATGGCTCCTGAGCTGGTGCCCGTTGCCACCACCAGCTTCCACGGGAAGCAGGCCAGAAACATTGGAAGAAACCTTTAGAGGGGGACTATAGTGGGAAGAGGTGATTATTTTAGATCAAAACTCTTTTCTGGAGACAACCAGGAAGGCAGAGGAGTGATCTAAGCCCTGCAGCTCTCCGTGCCCTTCAAGTTATTCAACTGCTCAGTCATTGTTATCTCATTGTAAAGGGCGGAAGTTTCCTTCTGGTTTGGTTTTTCTCATGTGCTTTAACCCAAAGTTATTTCCATGAAATAATAACAAAGAAAAAATGTAGTCTCAGTGCTGGAGAGGAAGAGGGTGGAGTGTTGAACAATCAACCAGAGGAAGCTCTTAAAGAAGTAGACGAGCGGTGATTCAGCCATGTTGAGAACTCTTGGTGGCCCTTTCAAGTCTGAGCTCATTCTCGGAAAGAGCAAGGTGGAAATGGGTAAAAGGGCAGATTAAAAATACGAAAGTGTCACCTGTTGCAGATTCCCGTGGAAGAGAAACTTCGAAGCCCAGCTGCTGAGGTCACTGGGGCAGCAGCAGAAGTTTTTAGCTCTTTTTCTAGAAGAATCTGTGTTTACATCTCTCTGCAAGGCATCTGGATGGTTGTCAGTTGTCTCTGGTGGTCCCAATGACTCCTGTCAACTTGGCTTTTCTCATGGCTTGGCTACTTGTGGTGGCCAGAGGGTTGTTCTGCCTTTGGGCAGGGGCCAGCATGAGTCACATTCAAGAGGAGGTGTCTTGGGTGGTCCCTCTGCAGCACAGAGATGAGGAGGAGAGATAGGGTGATGCCTGCTGAGATGGATTTGCTCAGGGGCTCCCTAGGATGCAGAGGGGATGGGGTATTCACAGTGCCCATCATCACCTGAGATCAGAGGGGCTGTTCTCCACCAGGTATGTGCAGCTGTTAAATGTTTGCTCAGGACTCTGCTCCACATACAGCTACTGTAGGTCGCTCACCATGTTGTATGGGGTGCATTTTATTCCACCAAAATCTCTTTCCTCTCAACCACCTGACTCACTGCTGTGCTACCTGCTGGAAAGCCATGGTAGGTCTTTTTGCTCCAGCTGGTGCTACACGTCCTGGTCTCACCTCCAAGGCTTTGTTGGTTTGTTGTATGTAGCATGAGGGAGACACGTATAAGCCATTGCAGGACCAAGCCACTCGCCAATTAAGAGCTTGGATAACATAATCAGGAGGCTGTTAGCAAGTTTTAAAATAACATTGTTTGGAAATTAACCTGCTCTTTCCAGGCCTGGAGGTGTGGTGACCCTTGTTTTGCTCGTGTTGGTAGGTGTCCCAAATGGTAACAGCATGTGCACATGAGTGGAATGTGAAATTTATAGAGCATCAGTGTGTTTAACGAGGGAGTAGCCTCAGGGTGCAGTTACCAAGAGCTGGTAAGCTCTGGATCTGGATGGAGACTTCTCCACAGTTAACATGTTGCCAAACTCCAGGTGAAAGTTTTAGACCATGTACTGGGGCTGCAGAGTGGAAGAGCCTCTAGGATAAATCCTAACCCCCCATCCCCAGAAAGCAGACCTGCAGTGGGGTTTTGGTTGAGTCCTGCCAACATCCCAGGGGCCAAAAAGGTGTTTGGGGTCCATCTGCTTCACTGCAGGTGTGTGTCTTTGTGTCCAGCTGGCTCTTGTTGCTGCCTGGGATGGGACAGCACAACAGGGTACGTGGACTGCTCACTCATCATGCCCCAGCTTGGTCTTGGGCTGACCTCCCTGCAGCCCTGTGCTTTGGGGGGCCAGGGTTAGAAAGACTATCAGGCCAGAGAGGTGAAGGTTTAGGTTGATTTTCATCTCTTTGCATGCCCTTGGCCCACAGCTCCCCAGTGACTGGAAGTGGCTGTGCCAAAGTCCTGCAGGCCCTTGAAGTTGCCTTTCTGCTTGGTGCCCTCATGAGCCTGGATTTGCTGTAGGGAAGAGGCATTTCAGTTTTCCCAGCCCATCCATCCACAGAAGGGCTCCATCCTGCAGTGCTGGGCTCCTTGGGGTTGTCCTGGAGAGAGGTGTTGGCAGCAGCAGGTTGGCCTTGGTCGTTGTGTTCGGTGCTCACCAGCTCTGCTCCTGCTTTGGTCTGGGGTAAAACTACTTGTATCTCCCAAAGATCTGGAATGAGCAGTAGAAATGTTCCTCTGGTGTTGAGAAGGGACACTGCAGTTTTGCTTCTTGGGTATCCAGGCTTGGAGGCATCCAGGAGCAGAGATGTGTGAGGGTCAGGGCCACACCTTGGCACCACCAGAGTTGCAGAGCCAGGTCTTTGAAGTGCTCGAGGAAGCCCCAGTTGGACTTCATAGCACAAGCCTTTCTGCACATCTATTGCATGGGATGTTGTGGAGTCTTTGCAGCACTTTGCTAGGTATTGCTGACCCCAGACCATGGCAGGTCCTATCTGTCTGATTGGAGAGCCCCAGTGCCTCAGTTTAACTCCATGTGCTGTTGCTTATCTGAACATGGAAACTTTTTTGGGTGTGAGAGGGAGCAGCAAGACCTGCCAAGCATATCCTGGTTTACGAAGGTGGATTAGGTGCTGGAGGTGCCCGTTGGTAAATGCAGTGCTTGGTGTGAGAGATGCAGGCTCAGGAACACAGCTAAAGCCTGTGTGAGGGTTTGGAGGGGAGATGTTTGATTGGACCATGTAAGGAGCCCAGCACCAGAGTAGAACAACGGAATATTACTATAAGGAAAAACTTCTTTGGTGTGAGGGCATTGGAGACTCGCCCAAGCTGTCCAGAGAGGTGGTGGAGTCTCCCTCTCTGGAGAGATTCCAAACCCACCTGGACACTGCACTGCTGGGCCCCCTGCTCTGGGTGACCCTGCTGGGGCAGCGGGGTTGGAGAAGATCTCCAGAGCTCCCTTCCAACCCTTACCCTTCAGTGCTCACCTGGTCCAGCTGATGGGGCAGCATCCTGCCTGATACTCCACATGCAGCAGGGATCGTGTGGTGCTCACAGCCAGAGCCTTCCCCCCTGAGTGCCTGCTGCTGGGAGCGTGAGGCCGGTGAGACACGGGCTTCCCTCGCCCAGCAGCAATGAATGTCAGCTCCAGGCTTTCACCCTCACGTCCTCCCCCCTTTCCCCACGCCAGCCTGGAGTTAATATTGGAAGAGTCGGTTAAACAGTTAATGTTTAGGTGCCGGTTATTGGGCTCTTGCACATTTCCAGCACAGGGAACGGGGCTGCATTTTAATGGGAAACTTTCACGCTCAGTCAAGTCGCAAAAATTTATTTGCGCCCAAGTCATTTTCTTTTAACAAGTTTTCACACTAATTCCCTTCCCCAGAATCTGATTTTAGTGGTAGTTATATGGGAAATGGATTTATTAAGTTTTAATGATGCTATAATGTTGCCCTTATTTCAGGGGAGGGGCACGTTGCGGGGAGGTGGGTGGTGGGCTGGGAGGACTGGGAGGACTGGGTGCTGGCAGGAGCACTGATGGGCTACAGAACCTGTTGCTTTAGGCTGGATCTAAAGTCATCAGGGCCAGGCTTTGCTTGGACCAGGGCAGGATCAGTCCCAGGCTGAGCCTTGCCTCCTGCTGCCGATTCCTCCTCATCCTCCTCCGTGGCTCCTGGTGTGATGTGACACCACCTGTGTCCACCACAACTGTCCCCAAGAGGAGCAGCCAAAGGAGAGTCTTTATCAGCTGCTTTGTCCCATGTTCCCATGCTGAGAGCTGGCATCAGCAGGGTGATGGGGACACTGAGGACCTCTCACTCCCCACCAGCATCACCGCCCAGGGGGCTGAGTGTTTCTGAGTGTGCAGTGGTTTATTTTAAGATGGAAATCCTCTGCTGTGGATGAGCAGCCATGGAGAAGAGCACATCCTCTGTGCTCCCACCCTATGGTGCAGCCTCACCCCAGGGGGGGAGATCAGGAAAAGACCCTCCCAGAGCCACTCATGGCTGATGAACACATCGAGTGGCTCCTCCTGGGGCAAGTGAAGGAATGTGGCTGTGGGTATCAGGGTGTGCAGCACCTCCCACTCCCACCCTTGGCATCCCTTGTCCAGAGCTTCGCACGCCGGACTGGGAGAGTGACCCCGTGGGGGAGCAGCCCGGGAGAGGGGGTGGGGAGGGAGACTCCCCAGCCCCTATTAAAATGTTAGACACAGACCTCGGAGTCAAAAGGCAGGGCGACAGACGGCCCTTTCACAGGGCCTGCTGCTCCCCACAAAAGGGGGGTTTCCAGGGGAGGGGGGCAGGAATGCAGGCTGCGGCTGGGGGGCAGAGCCGCCACCATTGTCCCCGCTCCCTCCGCCAGGGCGTCATGTTGACACAGGGATTTCTGCCGGCAAAAGGTGTCGGAGGCAGAGCCTTCCCTCCCTCCCTCCCTCCCTGTTTCCTTGGCTAAACTCATCAGCGACAGAATTCCTGGGATACAGATCCCGGGAGCGGGTACCCACCAGCTCAGAGGTGTTTTGCATCCCTCTAAGCGGGGAGGGGCGTGAGTTTTGTGTGGCTAATAACTATTTTGAGGAGCTTTGCTTTGCTTGCAAAGAGCAACCAACAGCTCCGTGGAGGTGAGGATGAGAGGAGCTGGATCCATCGCTGTCCGGCCGTTGCCATCTTTGCCCACTCCCTGTCTCACCGAAACAGCCCCGGCGCCAGTTGCTCTGGTTTTTTCGGTTGGCTTTGTGCCACAGGGGCATCCGTGTGCTCTGCAAAACCCCCCTCTCCTCCTGTTTATAAATATCAGAGCTAAATATAGCTTGTTTAAACTCTTGGTGGCTGTTCAGATCCTAATCTCAGGTTTTATGTTCAGGATTAGACGAGTGGGACGGTGGGGTCACGCGTGTCCCGGGTGGGAGTTTTCCATATTTGGCTCTCCAGCAGTGCTGTGTTTAGCCAAAACTTGCTTGCAAGGAGGGGGGGGGGGGAAAGGGGAGGAAAAATGAGAGAGTTCATCATCATGTAATGAGATGGTGACATCTCAGTGCGTGCCAGAGCTCCCGGGAGCCAGGCAATGTGAATTTGCCTTGCACAAGCAGCCAGTGTGGGCAGCACCCTGTCCAGAGTGAGTGAAAATGGGCATTCCCCAGCAGAAAGGCTGGGGAAGGGAGAGTGACCTCGGGCACCAGCCGTGCTGGTGGGTGGCCAGGGGAGGTGGAAATGTCTCATTTCCCCCAAATCCTGACTACTTCTTCTAGCTTAAAGAAGAAAACATTTCTCTTTTTTTAAAGAGAAAACATTTAGAAATGAAAAATCAAAGCAGGGAGTGTTTGCAGAGGGTGCTCTCGGCTGCCACAGCTGCTGGGCAGCCATGTGGAGGAAAAGCAGAGCTGGGTGACCTAAGGGTGTTCATCAGCAGTCACCAGTGTGGGCACCTGCTTGAGGACCTGCCCTGGGACCACTTGCCAGGCTCAGCCTAGTGAGTATTCCCTGGGGATCCTCTGCTGGAAGCTCATCCCTCATGGTTGCCCCATGAGCAGGCATCTCCAGGAGAAGGAGCAGGGCTGGGGCTGAGCGTGGAGAGCAGTGCTGGGTGCAGGGCAACCCGCTCCCACAACAATGGGTGTGCAGAGGATGTAAAAAAAACATCAACCAGGGTGGGGAAAAAAAAAAGAAGTATTTCATAGCAGTCATTGTTGAGGGTGGGAATGAGGAGAGTTTTGTCTTGGTCTCTTCCTTCGCCATCTTTCATGTTTATTGTGAATGAAGCTCCATTGAAAGGCAGCTCCTTCCCAGGTAGCTGTGGCCACTTTGCTTAGTAATGGGATTATATTGTTTTTCATTACAATGGGAACTTTGATTCCCAAACCGTCCTGACTAATGTCTGCATAAGAAACAAAGCTTTTCTTTTTATTTAGTTTTTTTTCCCCTCTCCACGCTGGTAGGAGGAACAGGGCTCCAGCAGGTTTTTCCCCACTCCTGTCCACAAGTATATCCAGCTTTGGGAATTCCTTTGGTTTTTTTCGAAATGAAGGGATGGTTTTTAAAATCTAAATTAGATGGGTTGGGATAGGTAAAAAAAGAAAGGAAAAAAAAAAAAAAAAAAAAAAAAAAAAAGCCAAAACACATCAAAGACTTTGGATTGCAGTTTGCTTTTTTTAATTAAACAAGACTAGGGATCTGCTCTTGCTTTATTAACCTGGTGTCACTTGAAGTAACCTGCTGCTTTGCCAACCACCCTCCCTGTGTGAAACTCTGTTTTTTTCCCAGGCTGGTGTCCCAGAGTGTTTAATAAAGCAAGACCAGGATGGGACTTCATAAAAAACCCACTGGTTTGGTCTAACACTGGGTTTTGGTGCTGGGAGCTGCAGCGTTGGCTGCAGGAGGCGTTTGTGGGGCAGTGCCAGCGATGGGGGAGAACAGGGGGGGCTGCTGGGGGCTTTGGGGTGCCCTGTGGGAGCAAAGGGGAGCTGGACAGCTCTGCCTTGGCTCTCCTGAGAGCCTTGGTGATGCTTTTGGTTTCTTAACGGACGTGCAACAGAAACCACAGAGCAAAGCTGCAGGGGAGGTGTGGTGAGCCTGGCCGTGCCCGCTGCTGGGAGGGGGCTCCAGTGGCACCCCCAGCCCCTGGCTGCTAGGGTGGCGGGGAGCATCCACAGCTCCAGGTCAGGGCAGTGTCTGAAGGTGTTTCTCACCTCCCTGCACCTCTCTTCTTTCTGCTGCCTCCAGGGGTGCAGTGTCACCTCGAGCAGGGTGGCTGTGCCAAAGGCAGGAGCTGAGCAGGAGATGTGACCAGAGTGCAGGGTGCTGAGCTCTGTTTTCCCAGCAGGATTGTTTTCTAAGTGGCTCTGGAGTGTGGGCTGTGTCTAAGGTGGGCTGATGCTGTGGGGAAACCAGCCCCAGGCTGCAGTCCCCGGGGATGCTCCATGCAGGAACATCAGAGGGGCTTATGGGGAATGGGTGGAATAAAATGGGATGGGAAAATGGAGTAAGACACGGTGACACAGAGGTGTATCCCTAAGCACTGGCCCCTTCTCTGGTTGGATTGGGGCTGGGGGGGAGATCAGAGTCCCCTGGGTTGGCACCCAGCAAACATGTCTTAGGGGGAAGGGTGTGACTTCAGGAGAAAAGCTGGGGTGTTGCTTCCAGGCTGTGCCAAGCAGGAAGCCACTGGCACAACTGGAAAAGTGACTCTTGTGTGTGGATGGAAAGTGAGCTTAACGTGCAGGGTCTGGGGCTGCCCAGGGGAGGGTGGCAGAGCAGGCAGTTGTGGTTTCCATTCCTAATCCCAGGATGATGGTTACCCCCAGGGGTGTGGGGACGATGGGGTAGGGTCTTGTCACTACTCTGCAGCTGGGAGCAGTGTGCAGTGGCTGGGTTCCTATGTGCAGCTAAGGGAGACTCTTCCTCCTGGTTATTTCTCCTTCTTTCAGCCATTTCCAGCAAGCATGTGAAGTCTTGAGTGCCCTGCTCATGTTTGGTCACTTGCTTTGCTCTGTAGGGTCCAGACCACACTGGCACAGGTGTCTGCTTGGTCACGCAGAGCATTTGCTGGTGCAGAGGGTTCTGCTGGTGTCATGGTCCCTCAGTGGGGACTCTGCACCATGCAAGGTTACGGAGGTGGTTTCTGAACCACCTCTGTGCTGGGGTGTCTCTGCTGGGTGCTCTGGGGTGCAGGGATGCTGCTCTGGGTCACGGGTACCACATTGCAGAGAGCAGCATCCCTGGACCAGCCTGTGCCTGGGGATGGGAGTTGAGGTGGGAGGTCTGAGTTTGCTCCTGCTCCCAGTCCCACTGGGGACTCTTCTGGCTCCATTAGCCTCAAGTAGCCCCAAAATGGAGCTTGAGTGGAGAGCTGAGCCTCCCCTCCTCAGCTTTCCCACGGTGCTTGTACCTTGGGGAAAACAACCACAGCCGTTTATGCTTCCAGCAGATGAGGGTGAGGAAGAGGTTATGTGATAGCAGTGCAGATAAGAGGCAGCCTGGACCTGGGGCCAGTGGCTGGGGATGGGGCTCCCTGCCAGCCCCTTGTCCCCTCCCACAGTTGCCCCCCAGACCTGGCCCCACATGATGGGGATGGGGGGACAGCCCCTGCATGTCTGTTGCCCATGCTCCAGCTTACACCTGGTTTTCATTTTGCCTGTTGGTTTATTTTATGCATTTTAAGCGTGAGGTGGGTTTTACCTCCAGCCTTGCCACAGTCTCAGCCCTTTTGGGGGACAGGTCAGGAGAGCGTTGGGTGGTGTGAGCGTGGCCATTCTTAGCTGTGGGGTGATGGAGGCTGAGCCTCTGACGACCCCCCTACATCTGGGGCATCCCCCGTTGCACCCAGCACCTCTGAACCCCCTCCCAGCCCCTCAGTCTGTGCTTGTGCAGGGCTGACACATCCCAAATTTGAACAAAGCCCCTGTGCCGCCTTGCGGGAGCCGTGCTGGGGTGGGGTTGGCTGCGGGAGCGCCTGGGTGTCATCTGTGCCGGCCGTGGCAGATGGCAGCTTAGTGCAGAAAGGAAAACATTAGTCTTGGGTCAGAGGTCACAGAAACATCTGCCTCGGGATGCTTTCAGTGCCCGCATTGCTGCGGAGGGACAAAACCTGTTGCTGGTGGGTTGGAGGAAGAGGTTCGCGCGCTGCAAGCGGGGAGGGAGGGAACAAAGGGCTGGTGGAGCCGCACGCAGCGAGCACCCGGCACGGGGGGGCTGGGATGGGCACCCCAGCTCTGCTGGCACTGCCCGTGGGACGAGGAGGTGCTGGAGGCTTCAGCACTCGAGTGAGGAGGTGTGCAGTCAAAGCTGGGGCAGCGGAGCAGCAGCAGAACTTGTTGGTTCTCCCATATTCCTGCGGCTGGATCGTGCTTTTGGTTCTTTTGATCTGCTGAGCTTTTCTGGAGCTGTGCTGAAGCAACTTGCAGCGTGGGGCCACTGCTTGTAACTCGTGAAGGATGTGCAGCAGACACAACAAAGGCACGTGCCCGCACTGAGCAGATCCAGATTTGGCCCCGGGCTCAGCACTGGGAGAGGGGTGGGAATTTGGGGCCGCCGTTCCCATTCCCAGGCCATCCCCCTGGGACTCGCTGTCTGACCTTGGACAAGTCCTTCTCCATCACCCTCCACGTCGCCTGCGAATCGTGCCGGAGATTTATGCGCCGGCAGCGCGGTGCATTTTTAATTGCGCCTCCCCCCTCGCAGCGGTTTGAGCTCTGGGCTCGGGTGCTCACCCGGGGCCAGTGTGGAGGGGGGGGGAAGACATGTCACAGCCTGGTGTCGTGGGAATCCAACCCCCAGCCTCTGCCTGATCCCCCAAACCAGAAAGCCACCGGGATGGATGGCAGCCCCAGATACTCTGGGGGGGGTGTAAATCAGTGTGTTCACACCTGCAAGGAGCACGTGCAGCATCCCCAGCTGCAGGGTGTAGGACCAGCTGCTGCACTGCTGTCCTCTGTCCTGCCTGGGGCTTTGGTGACAGCCCCAGTCCCTTGGTTAGATCATGTAGAAAGTATCCTAGAAGTGAAGAATTGTGAGACTGTCCACCCAGCACAGGGTTGGGAGAGGGAGCATCATGCACTGGAGCAGGGCTTGGCCATCACCGGGGTTGGGATGTGTTAAACGTGGGTGGGATGGGTCAGAGCTGGAGGTTTGATGTCAATTCATCAGGTTATTGAGTCAACAGAAATGTTTCTCAGCTGTGTGCTCAAGCGAGGGAGAGTTGCTGGTATTTTTAGCCATTCCTGCCTGGGTTGGGAACGGGGAGTGCATCACCCATGGGGCTGGGAGCATGGCTGTGCTGGGCATGTTGTGGAGGCTCCTCAGGACCCTGGGGAGCTCGTCTGCCTTTCACCACCTCAAACCTGATTTCTAATGGCCCTTCTGAGCTGTTTTGATCCTGGAGCATCCGCCCTGTCCTCTGCCAACACATATATCTATAATTAAAGCAGAGCTTTAATGTCTCTTATGCTAATTTCCTTAAGCTGCTTGGGGTTTGGTTTGGGTAGCCCTCTCTTGGGAAATGCCAAAGGAAAAACCACAGGGTGATCTTCACTTGGCAGAGCCCGCGGGGTCGTCGTATCCTCCATGTCTGCTCACCTGGGAGCCCTGACGCCATCACCCACTGGTGGTTTTTTTTTTTACAGAAAATAGAGCTGAGCTCCCTGGGATGAACTTTAGGAAATGTTTTCAGCCCCTAGAGAAATAGGTGGACGCATGATGAGGTTGCAGCCCAGCCTGGCTCTGCTGAATCCAGCCTTTCCAGACCTGGGAGAGATGAAAAATAGCTATGTCTTGGGCTGGCCTTATTCCTCACCTGGTTTTTGATCTCTTGCTTTGCATGTAAGGCTTGTCTCCAAGTTTTCTTTGGCAGCCAGGACTCTCTCTAAAGCCGTTGTGGTTGTTGGGTTTTTAAATGCAGCTCCAGAGTCTCTGGCTGTGAGTGATCTCTGGGACCTGCGTGGGGAGGAAACAGCCAAAGTCATCCCATGGCTTGGGTCTGCTCTTCCCTGCCATGCCTCAGCCTTGCTGTGGCAAACGTGGGCAGGAATAGCATTGTTTTTGTGCAGAGACATCCACAGGAGTGGTGTTGGAGCTGCCAGGTATGAGGCTGCCCGTGGGCATGCCCCTGGTGCTGCTGTCCAGTGCCCTTGTTTCTCACTCTTATTGAGCAGCGAGTGTTGGCGACAGCAATTCCCCTGCCAGCAGAGACCTTTTGCTTTGAAACCTTGAAACTGAGATGACTTAGAAAGTGTGGAAGGCATTTGAGAGGGCTCCCCGAGCTGGCAGCAGTGGGTGCATGAGAGTGTCCCCAGCCTTGCCATGGCTATGGTTGGCATTTGGGAATGGCCGGGCTCTGCTGTGCAGCCCTGCTCTGTGTGTGGCAAATCCTTCATGGGTTGCAGGAGTGATTACTGCATGTTAAGGGTGTCTGTGTTGTATGGCTTTGTTTTCCTGGACACTTGCTTCACTTGCACTTCTCAGTGGCTGGAAATATCCCCTATGTGATGTGTGAGGGTACCCTGCCTGCCCAGTGTGTGCCCATCGCCCGACTCAGCCCCTTCTAGACAGGGCAGGCCTGTGTCTGCTGCACCCTCCTCACTTCTTGAGCTGATCGTGTCCATAAACCAGCTCTTCAAAACAAATACAAAGCCACTGAAAATCAGGAATTAATCTGCAAACTCTGTGAAACTTCTGGGTTTCCTGAGCCAAAAGCCTGGAGAAGACCTGGGCATCCTGGCCGGGCATGGGGCAGCCCCCAGCCCGGGCACTGCCAGGGGCCCCAGCCCCCAAGGGAGTTCCGCCAGTCACTAATTAACCTCCTGACTAATAAGCATACCCTGGCTTGGCTCTGCTCTGGCTTCCCATCCATGAGCTCAAACCACCACTTGCTCACACTGAAATTGGAAACGGTCCGACAGCTAATTGGGTGGGAGGGCTTTCGGCTCCGCGCCCCTCACCCCGGCCTCATTTAAGCCCCAGTGGTGCCGGGATCCCAATCCCAGCGACAGCTCCACCAGCTGCCCAGCTCACCCTGGGATGCAGAGCATCTCTTCCCAGTCCTGAGATGCAGAGCATCTCCTCCCAGCCCTGACCGTCGTGAGCCGAAGCCGGTGCCGCGGTGGTTCCTGTGCCGCGGTGATTCCCGCGCTGCCCTCGGGGCTCTTTGTCCAGCATCTTTTTGTTGGTTCGTTGGGTTTTTTTCCTCCTTTTTCCTTCTTATTTTTTTTTCTTTTCCGCCTTTCTGTCCCATTGGAGAATCTGGTGACGCTTCCCTGTCCACCAGCCGCCGCCAGAGCCGGGAGGATTGTTTTAAGAAAAAAAGCGTGTGTGGTTGCGGGGAGGCGGGGGGCCGAGTGGTGCTTTGAACAGATGACTGCACACTTGAGCGCTCCGCCGACGGCTGCCGCTGCCGGCCGCCCGGCCCCGCACAATGGCCCCCTTCTCAAGGCCACCGTGGCCCCAACCCCTCGCATTCCCCAGCGCTGGGGCCGCGACGCAGCCACCCAGAAGCGTCGTCGTCGTCCTGGTCGTGGTCGCCCCATGGCCGCGGCGCCCAGGGCTCGGAGCCGCCGGCGAGCCGGGCATCGCATCGGCCGCGGGCGCCGGCAGCTGCTCTGCCTCATTAGGATGCACACCTGCTCCCCGCCGCCCTTTGTGTGCCGAGCAGATGCCCTGATTTATTATTATACACATTTTCTTTTTCATTTGGCCTGGATAATGCCGTCTCATTAACTCAAAATGTCTCCGAATCCTGACAAATTCTCACACAATCCCCAACAATGAAATCAGAATTGGGTTAAAAAAAAAAAAAAAAAAAAAAAGTAGGGAAAGAGGAGAAGGGGAGAGGGGTTGAAATGTAGCCCTGCCTCCGTCACGGAGGGGCAGTGCAGGATGGCTGCAGGCTGGGGCCAGCTCAGGGTGGGGATTTGTGGGCTGTGCTTTGCCAGAGGAGTCCCATGGTCTTGTTGTAGGGTTTGCAGGTGGGGCTGCAGCGTGCCCTGCGACCCTCCCTGCCCTTCCCAGAACCCAGCCTGCTCACCCCAGGACCCTCCCTGCTCACCCCAGGACCCTCCCTGCCCACCCCAGGCAGACTCTGCCTGCCACGGGATGCAAGATTCCACCAACTCAGGTAGCACTGGGTGCCCTGAGCCTCGCCCTGCCAAAGCACAGCAGGAACCACAGTGCCCAGGTGGCATCACAATCTCCACCAGCACCTCCATCCAGCAGCAGTTGCCTTACCCTGAGCTTGCAGCAGTGTGTGCAGACACCCCCCTGATTTATTTCTGCTCCCGAGGCCTCGGCCAGCAGCCCAGCACGCGCCAAGCGCAGCGTGCCCTGCCCTGTTGCAGTGGCATTGCCATCGTGGTGTGGGACGGCTGCACGCTGGCATCGCCTCACTCCTCCTGTGCCCTGCTCGCTGTGGCTGCCCAGCACAGCCCAGCCAGGGAAGAAAATCCCCCTCTGGAAGCAGTGGAATGTGAGCAGAGCTGGCTGGGGATGGAACGTGTGGCATCTCATGTTGCAGATGTGGTACCAGAGATGCTGTGCTGACAGGCTTTGTCCCAGGGTCTTCTTGTGATGCCAGGTGCCCTCAGTCTCTCTGCTCACAGCTTTGCTCTATCCTCCCTTTCCCTGGGACAGCTCCCCACTCTGCAGGGTCCTTTGGCAGCCCCACAGTCCTGCCCAGCCTTGCCAGGATGGCTGGTGGGACTTGTCCTTGTGGCATGCCTGTGTTGCCTGCCCCAGTCCTGCAGCAGGCAGTTGCTCCAGCAACAGGGCCAACGGTGACAGATGGTTGAGCTGGTGGCCTCATCAAGGGGCCTTTTCTCAGGGCCCCCCACATAGGAGGATGCATCAGCTGGGGCCACTTGTCCCTTCTTGTGCAGGGATTGTCTTCAGGAAAGATGTGCAAGGAGCAGGAACATGTCCCACCTGCTACCAGCCAACACTGAACCTGTATTGGAGTGATTCCTTAGGATGGAAGGAGGATAAAAATGGCCCTGGTGGAGCAGAGACCCCAGTGCAGGAAGGGACAGGCAGGGGCACTGGGCTGTCCCCATGCTTGTTGGCCCTCAGGCCTCTGCATGTGTTCTCCCTTGGAGTCCATAGGTGCCCTGTGTTGGGTGAGGGTTTGGGGGCGTCCATTCTGGCTTCACCACGTCCAACCTCATGCCTTGATTTCCTCTTCAGCAAGGAGGGGGTGCCAAGCCCAAGCAGCTTGCTCTGAGAGGCAGGACGTCAGTGCTGGGCTGTGGTTTTGCAAGTCGGTGCAGGCCCCTGGATGGGGGACGCCTTTGTTCCCGGTGCCTCTTTCATCTTCCTCTTCTCAGCCCGGAGAGGCCGGGGTAAAACCTCATGAGTGCCAAACCCACCGTGCTGGGATGCGCTGGGCTGTCGGGCATCGGGGGGGGGGGGGGGGGGGGCTGCCCCCCGGGGGGGGCGGGGGCCCCCCCACCCCCCC
>JAOEGS010012312.1:3332-31671 GCA_025447755.1 Corythornis vintsioides | reverse complement strand
CTGGCTGTGGCCGATGTGGAGGGGACGCATCCGCCCTCTCCCTTAGAAGGAAGCTGTGGGCAGCACTAAGCTGCCTGAGAAATCTCTCGTGGGATTGCTTTGAACTCCTCTGGTTGCCTGTAGCCCCACAAAGGCTGGGGCAGAATTAGGGGTAGGAGGCTTCTCTGCTCTGCACCCTGCTTGGTGTTGCTGTGGGGAGCTCCAGCCTCCTGCCCCACCGCCACTGGGGTTGTGCATCAGGCTGGGAATCACAGAATCCCAGCTTGGTGGGGGTTGGAAGGGACCTCTAAAGATCATTGCATCCAGAGTCCCTGCCCCAGCAGGGTCACCCAGAGCAGGGGGCCCAGCATTGCAGCATCCAGGCAGGACTGGAATCTCTCCAGAGAAAGAGACTCCACAGCCTCTCTGGGCAGCCTGGGCCAGGCTCTGGCTCCCTTATAGAAGATTTTCTTCCTGTTCAGATGGAACCTCCTGGGTTCCTGTTTGTGCCCATTTATTCACCCCTTGTCCATTCACTGGGGACCACTGAAAAGAGTCTAGCCCCATCTTCTTTCCCCCCATGGGCCCTTTAGCTGTTAATCAGCATTGATCAGATCCCCCCTTAGGCTTCTCTTCTCCAGGCTGAACAGCCCCAGGGCTCTCAGCCTTTCCTTCTAAGGTCTCCCAGCCAGCACAGACATACCCACATCCTGCTGGCAGCCCAGCCCAGTGCTGGGGCCAGATGTGTGATTCCCATGGGGTAGCATGAGGGATCTCGATGTGCAACACAGGCTCAGACATTCATTCCCCATCCCAAAGCTTTTGGTGGCTGCAGAAACTCGGGAGACTCATTAACTATCCAAAATACCCAGTGCCCTGCAGGATATCTCCTGCTTGCCCACTGTCCAGGTGAGCAGGGGAAAGAAACCTTTCCATCTGGGGTGAGCTGGGGTATCTGAGAGCTCCCAGGGTGATGCTCCATCTCCAAAGCGGCACTGCCAGAGGGATGAGCAGGTGGAGGGGGCAGGAGGAGCAGCACCAGCCCTGCCCTCCCGTTCTGCTGACAAGGCACTTTCCCTGGAGCATCCCAAGCGTTGGGGTGAGGTACGGCCCTGGGGGAGCATCCCTGTTGTGGGGGGATCGGCACTTTCACACCCAGCTGCGGCTCTGTGGGCTGCTTCCAGGAGATTTGCATGCTGCACGAGCTGGTTCCCCTGCCGTGGGCTAGCTCAGCAGGGCTCCTGCTCTGGGGGGATGAGGGGGAGGGTCCTTCGGCACCTCCACCATCCAGTGTGGCTCGCTGCAGGAGCTGCATCGGCTGCGGGCGGAGGCAGGAGGGACTGGGGGGCTGTTTCTCATGATAAGAGGGTGATTGATACGCTGGTATGCAGCGCAGCAGACCTGAAACAATGTCCCCTTTTCATTCCCAGAGAGGCCTGGCCGTACCGGGTTTCTTCAAGTTAGACTAATCTCGGCTGTTTTTATCGTGCCATCGCTGTAGAATGTAACCCTGAGTTTAAAGTAATTGCAGTACTAATTACTCATTCGGATGGTTCAAAATGAGTTAATCCCGGTATCTAGGACATTTCCAGTTATTGCTGTTCAGTCTCAGCCCAGCTGCTTAGAAATGAGGCCCAAATCAACGTTATCTGCTTTGGACTCCTCCCAGCAATCGTAAATAGCTGTTGCTGCTCCTCGCACGATGGGGCTGCGGCTACGGGGGAGAGGAAAACACAGCGAGCGAGGGGAGAACCTCCAACTGGGCCAGGGTCTGGGGTCCTGCAGAAGATGAGCTTGGGCATCTCGTCCCTTCCCGTGGAGGTGACGTGGTGAGCAGCCTGGTACAGACCGGCAGAACACCTTGTGGAGCTCGGGGGAGCTGCAGGTGCGCGCCTGGTGTCACCGTCCCAACCTCCAGCGCCTGGGTGGGCTGGGAAAGCTGACTCCCGATGGCAGCTGGAGCTCTGGGGGTCTTACAGTGAGTGCAGCTCTTAACCCCGAGTGGCAGAGGGGGCCAGGCTGGCTTGGCAGGTGCCCTGAGAAGAGCCCGGTCGTTTCCTTTCTGCTGCAGTCGCCGCAGGGAGAGGCCGGAGGTGGTGAGGTTTCCATCCGTGCCGCGCTGTCAGGTGGAGCCGATAACCCAAACCGGGCTCAGTGCAGGAGAGCCAGGCTGGGATGCGCGCGGCGCTGCGTGGGGCGGCCGTGCCTCCTGCCAGGGACGCGGATCCCCCTCCGGGGGAAGCGCTGCTTGATGAGGCTTTTTACATGTACAATTAAAAGCTGATGATTCAGCACCGGGTGCTGCAAGCCTCCGTGGGAGCAGCCCCGGTTCATCCCGCCTTGCTGTGGAGCCGGATCCTCTGCTGCTCGGGGCGAGTGTCTCCAGAGCCGGGGGCTTTGGCAGGCGAGCCCCACGCCGGGGACGCCCTGTCTGCCCTGTGCCGAGGAAGCTGCCGCTGCTTGCCAGGCTCCGGCGACGGCGCCCAGGCAGGGAAATCTGCACGGCAGAACCAAGCCCTGGCAGAGACGGGACGGGGTGGGGGTTGAAACTGTGCAGCTGGCTTCAAAGCCGTGCTGGGAGCATCCGGCACACGCTCAGCACCTGATAATGAGCAACCTGCCTTTGTCAGGGGCAGGCTGAGGCAGTGGCATGGTGGGTTGGTTGGTCAGCATCATGGCAGATGTCTCCTCTGTGCAGGCTTCACGGGACAGAACTGTGAGGAGAACATCAATGACTGTCCGGGCAACAACTGCAAGAATGGAGGTACCTGTGTGGACGGTGTCAACACTTACAACTGCCAGTGCCCGCCTGAGTGGACAGGTAACACTGATAACAACAGTGAGAGTGGCACGGGGCTGGGCTGGGAGAACAGGACCTGCTTTTGGGGGGTGCCAGGACCGGGTGGGGAGAGCTATCCTGCTTCACAGTGATGCTCGTGGAGCCTGTGGGAACTGTGCAGCACCAAGCTCATGCAGGTGCCCTGTCCCCGGCAGGTCAGTACTGCACCGAGGATGTGGATGAATGCCAGCTGATGCCCAATGCCTGCCAGAACGGGGGCACCTGCCACAACAACCATGGCGGCTACAACTGCGTCTGTGTCAATGGCTGGACGGGCGAGGACTGCAGCGAGAACATTGACGACTGTGCCATGGCTGCCTGCTTCCACGGGGCCACCTGCCACGACAGGGTGGCCTCCTTCTACTGCGAGTGTCCCCACGGCCGCACAGGTGAGGCCTCATGCTGTCTCACCCCATGATCACAGAGCAGGGTGGCAGCTCCCTGCATGTCCCCCGGCTCCTAGCTGAGGTTTTGGTGCATGATGACGTGTGGCCATCAGTGTTGACGTGCACCTACCTTTTGCTGCCCAGGTTTGCTGTGCCACCTTGATGATGCCTGCATCAGCAACCCCTGCAATGAGGGCTCCAACTGTGACACCAACCCTGTCAATGGCAAAGCCATCTGCACGTGTCCTTCAGGGTACATGGGACCGGCCTGCAATCAGGATGTGGACGAGTGCTCGCTGGGTGAGCACTGGGATTGAGCTCATGTGGGCGGCAGAGGAGCAGCTAGAGAAAGCACCAGTGAAAGCTGGGAGCTCATGGGCAGCCAGGAGCATGTCCTGAGATCCATGCTTGTGTGTTTCAGGAGCCAACCCTTGTGAGCATGCAGGAAAGTGTATCAACACCCAGGGGTCCTTCCAGTGCCAGTGCCTGCAGGGCTACTCGGGCCCTCGCTGTGAGATAGATGTCAACGAGTGCCTCTCCAACCCCTGCCAGAACGATGCCACCTGCCTGGACCAGATCGGAGAGTTCCAGTGCATCTGCATGCCCGGTGGGTGGGCAGCCCTGTGGACTCCTGTCCTGGTGCTGGATGTGGGTGGCAGGGGAGCTCTGAGTGCCCCTGAACTTCAGCTGGGTGCTGGTTTGGGTGAGGAGCCACATGTCCCTGGGGGCAGCACTGAAAAGAAAGTGCTTGGTAGAGATTGCAGTGTCTCCTGCAGCAGCTGAGGTGAGAGTTGAGCATCATCAGCTCTGCTCTGGACTCCTCTGGCTGACCTTGTTGGCTTGGATCAAGCCAAAGGCAGGGAGGTCCAGGGCCTTTCCTCTGTAGCATGGATCAGCTTGTGCTTGGATCCCATCATCTGTAGCACAGCTCCTGAGCTGCCTTCGTAAAGATGAAGGAACCAAACGTGCCATGGTGTAACCTGCCAGACGCTGGCGTTGTGCTGGCCTGGTGCTGATGGTCCCTCCACTGGGTCTCTCTGCAGGTTATGAGGGGGTTTACTGTGAGATCAACACGGATGAGTGTGCCAGCAGCCCCTGCCTGCACAATGGCAACTGCCTCGACAAGATCAACGAGTTCCACTGCGAGTGCCCCACCGGTACGTGGCATCCATCCCGCTGCCACCGCAGTGGGAGCGAAGCCGTGATGCAGGATGAGGAGCCAAAAATGGGCTCCTTAATTTTCAGAGCTCTTGGAAACGGGGAGAGGCAGCTGAGCACCTCTCGGTGCTTTTGGTTGAGCACCTCATTGCAGTGAGGTGTTGAGCCCCGCACAGGCGATACTGCTCCAGGTCCGGCCCATGGGAGAGGGGAAGGAGGATTAAACCCCACGGCTTTGCACTTGAAAAGGCCCCTCTTTGGGAAGGAGGGCTGGGGGCCAGGGGGGGCCGCACCAGCGGCTTTGAATGCGGTGTCAAAGTCACGGGGTGGAGCGGAGAATGGGGAGACGGTTAATCTGTGAAAGGAGGTTTTGAAGTTCAGAGACTTTGCTCCTCTAGAGATGTAAATAAGATGCTCTCAATGGCGGGTCGCAGCCCCACATTCAGGGCCCCCAGCAGCCATCCCCATGGAAACCCGGCGCCCCAGCCGGGACGCGGGGGGCCCGGCGGGATCTGCCGGGCGGTGGGGGGGAGGCTGGCGAGTCCAGCAGGGACGTGGGGACGTGACTTGTCCCTCCATTCCAGGCTTCAACGGGCACCTCTGCCAGTTCGACATTGATGAGTGCGCCAGCACCCCCTGCAAGAACGGCGCCAAGTGCGTGGACGGACCCAACACCTACAGCTGCGAGTGCACTGAAGGTGAGGAGGGGTCCCCGTGTCAAAGGGCAGGGTTCCAGATAAGCCCCCTTCTGTGCCCTAAAATCACATCGCCGAATTATTAACAAGCGCCCGTGTCCCCAAGCACCTGCCACAGAGAGTTTCCCTGAACTCCTGAGCGGGGTCAGTCGCTGCTGATGTGACTCCCATGGGATAGAACAGTCCCTTTCCCAGGTGTCAGCAGAGCAAGTCATGCCCTGCTGCCCACCAGCCCGGGAGTGGGTGTTAACGAGCCTGCTGCTGGTTAGGTGTGGCCCCGCAGCAGCCGTCCCGCCGTGCTCCTCGCTGGGCGGCGGGCGGCAGCGAGGGGGAAGGCAGGAAGGAAGGAATAAAGCTGCCTCTATGGGGACGCAAGGTGCAGGGCTGCGGGGGCTCGTCCACCGAAACCCAAGGAGCGGTTGCACAAAATGATGACTTGAGCCCTGGTGGCAAACAGTGGCTCTTTTGTGGAGCAGCTCCCGCCAGAAATCTTCCAGCTGAATGGCCTCTAATTAGTGTCTTGCTAATGCCAAGCCCCGATGAAAAGCTGCTATGTGGGCTTGGCGGGGTCTAGTCAAAGCTGTACTTTGTCCTCGGCTCTCCACCCCCAAACCCGGCGGGGAGGGAGCCGGCCAGGAGAATAGGATCTGCCGAGGGGGGGGTGGGTTATTATTCGGGGGTGCCTGTGGACGACCCCCCCCCCCGTACGCTCCGGGACGAGCTGCAGGCGAGCGCGGGGCCCCGCTCCTGAGCTGAGGCGGCTTAATGCAGGTTATTGTGCACCCCAGGACAAAGCCTGCGAGCTGGGGTCTGACCGGTCCCACCACTGGCACACTGGGGTGCTCCCCTGCCCATGCCCCACTCCTGGGGGTCCCACAGATCACCATGGGGTAGGTGGGCAGGTCAAGCCACCCTGGTGCACTGCGTCACGCCTGGGCAGAGTGGGAAGGATTGTCTTCCATCCTCACCCTTCATCCCTCATCCTGACTCTGAATCCCTCACCCTGACTCTGAATCCCTCACCCTGACTCGTGTCCCTCATCCTCACCTCGTGTCCCTCCTGCTGGTGACAGGTTTCTCAGGTGCTCACTGCGAGATCGACATCGATGAGTGTGACCCCGACCCGTGCCACTATGGGACCTGCAAGGACAGCATCGCCTCCTTCACCTGCATCTGCCAGCCTGGCTACACGGGGCACCGCTGCGATATCAACATCAATGAGTGCCAGAGCCAGCCCTGCAAAAATGGGGGGACTTGCCAGGACAGGAACAACGCCTACAACTGCCTCTGCCTCAAAGGGACCACAGGTGAGCGGGTTGGACTCCCCCAGGGGGGCCGGCCATGCTGTGCGGCACCCCAGTCCCATCCCTAGGCAAGTTGGCCCTGGGCCACCACCAGCAGCCGCCCTGGTGCCGAGGCTGGCCTGGGGCACCTGCAGTGAGGGCAAGTTCTCCCGGTTTGGTGCCTGGTTTGGTGCCTGGTTCTCGCAGGAACCACACCCCAGCCGGGGGGCTGCTCAATGTGGAGTTGTGGCAGCAGACAGTGCTGGCGGGTGGGCTCTGCTTCACCTCACCCAAGCAAAGCCATGGACCCCCTAATGTCACTGCTCTCCTCCCCAGGGCCCAACTGCGAGATCAACCTGGATGACTGTGCCAGCAACCCCTGTGACTATGGCAAGTGCATCGACAAGATCAATGGCTACGAGTGCACCTGTGAGCCAGGGTACACAGGTGAGTGGGCCACTGCAGTACCCTGGGGACCTGGTCTGGATCCAGCCTCATGCCAGGGAGCTCTGGGATGTCCCAACCCGTGCAGCTGGGGTGAGGGGAGATGCTGCCAGCCGACTTGCCGGAGATTTTGCACCCTCCAGCGCTCTTGCTTGTTCGGGAGGGTGACCCCTGCTCAGGCTGAAATCAAAGGGGTGTCTGGTGCTGCAAATCCGACTCCCGCTGCGCCCACTCCCATGGGTATCAGGTTGCTGCCTTGTCCGACTGGTTTGTTTGATGGCTGCTGGAAATGGCGGAGGGCTTTGATGGGAGCGGCCCCCACCTCTCCCTGCTCGCGCGGCCCCTTGTCCTCCTGCTCGCCGGGAGCCACAATAAAGCCTGGCTTTGTTGGCCGTGGCAGGTAGGGTTACAGGCTGAAACCAACTCCCTTCCCTACTCCCTTCTGCACCAAACGAGCCCAGGGTGCAGCCTCTTCCCAGTCGTGTTTAATTAAGGCGAGTGGGTGATGCAGGTGTGTGAAGTCACCCTACCCAGTGGGCAGCCTGCTCCTATATGGCTAATATGTGTGTGCCTGGAGATTTGAGCCTCCAACAGCCATGCCCTGGGTGGCTGGAGGGGGACCTGCCCTGTAGGTGCCCACCATGCCATGCATCCTCACAGGGTAATGTTTCTCACCCCCTCCTGCCTTCTTTCCCAGGGCGCATGTGCAACATCAACATCGACGAGTGCTCCAGCAACCCCTGCCACAATGGGGGCACGTGCAAGGATGGCATCAATGGCTTCACCTGCCTCTGCCCCGAAGGCTTCCATGACCCCAAGTGCCTGTCTGAAGTGAACGAGTGCAACAGCAACCCCTGCATCCATGGGAAATGCCACGATGGGCTGAATGGGTAGGCTGGAGGGCATGGGGGCTGCTGGGGGCCAAAGAGGAACCCAGCAAAGTTGGGGTTAGAGGCAGGGCAAGTCACCATCCCCAGTGCCAGTGCTTTGTCCATGCCCTGTGCTAGTCCCAGGGGATGTTTTCCTGCAGGGGCACAACTAGGAGCTGTGGTTTGCTGGGTGAATGATGGCTGGTGTATCCAGGAGGGCCAGGTTGGACCAAATCTGGTGCTTTATGCCCCAATTTCCCCCCAAAGCTACAGGTGTGACTGTGACCCAGGCTGGAGTGGGACAAACTGTGACATTAACAACAACGAGTGTGAATCCAATCCCTGCATGAATGGTGGCACCTGCAAGGACATGACCAGCGGCTACATCTGCACCTGCAGGGAGGGCTTCAGTGGTAAGGGTGCAGACACCACACTGGGGCTTGGCTGGGAGCTGTGGGTGGGCATCCCCATGATGCTGGATGGGCTGGAGGCTTTGCAGGGGGGATGGTGGAAATCCAAGTCTGGTTAGGAGCTCTGAGAATCTCAGCAAGGTGGGTTTGGAAGGGACTTCTGGAGATCTCTGGTGCTACCCACCTGGCTCTAACGAGATAACCCCAAAGCCCAGGGTCACATTGTCTAGGTGGGTTTGGAATCTCTCCAGAGGAAACTCCACAACCTCTCTGGGCAGTCTGTTCCAAGACGCCATCACCCTCAAAGTGAAGAATTTTTTCCTCATCTTCAGGTGGAACCTTCTAGGTTCCAGTTTGTGCCCATTGCCCCTTGTCCTGTTGCTGGGTACCACTGAAAAGAAGCAGGCTCCATCCTCTTGCCCCCCACCCCTTAGATACAGATCAGCATTGGTAAAGTTTAGATAAGATGTGGCAGTGCAGCCAGCCTGGGGACCTTCAGCAGAGTTTGGGTGCCCATGGCTGGAGCTGAGAGCAGAAGCCTCGTCCAATGTGGTGGGTGGGCCTCTGTCACCACATTCCCACTGTACCCTCAGCCCCCTCCTTCCAGCCCCCTTTATCTATTTTCCTTATCACAGGACCCAACTGCCAGACCAACATCAACGAATGTGCTTCCAACCCCTGCCTGAACCAGGGCACGTGCATCGATGACGTCGCTGGCTACACCTGCAACTGCCTCCTGCCCTACACAGGTGAGGGGCAGCCAGACCTTCCTCCCTTCTCCTCTTCCTCCTCCTCCCTCCTGGAGGGGACCAAGGCAGTAGCTTGACCCCAGCTTGCAGCACTGGATGACTTCCCCGCTGGTCTCCCACCACCCTGGTAGGGTCGGGGCTGCTGGTGGCCCCATTCTCCTGCCATGATGCTTGTGCTGGAAAAAAAGGAGCCGAGGCCGAGGGGCTGGAGGATTCTGCTGAGCTGATTCCTGTTTGCTGGCCTCCTGCTTCCGCTCGCGCAGAGCAACAGCTCGGAGCACAATTGCAGGAAGCCATGAGCAGTTTCCTGCCCTCGGCAGTGGCCATAGAAACCCCCTGGGGGGGCCAGGACGGGGCAGGCGAGGAGGAGAAGGCTCTGGAAAATAGCAAAGGCCAGTTCAGGAGATACTGGCTGACAAGGAAGATAAGAGTTTGGAGGGAACGTGTCCCTTGGCTGGATGTAAACAGGAAAAGCGGCTGAGAGGGTTGTGGGGGGGAGTGCAAGGCGAAAAGACACCCCGAACAGCAATCCCTGCCAAAGGAAATATTCAGGGCTTTAATGCAGCCCAGTCTGACAGGGTTTAATGGATTCGTAGGGGGTCTGAGGTCATGGGGTACCAGGGATGGAAGAGACAGCCCCACCTGGGCTGTCCCAAGCTAGTGGGGAAGCCCAGAGCCTGCCCCGGGGCTGAGGACAGGGGGAGTGGGGTCTTGACTGTTTTGGAGAGGGTGTCAGTCAGTGCTTGTGCCTGTGCAGGAGCCACCTGTGAGGACGTGCTGGCCCCCTGTGCTGGTGGCCCCTGCAAGAATGGTGGTGAGTGCCGGGAGTCAGAAGACTACGAGAGCTTCTCCTGCAGTTGCCCGTCTGGCTGGCAAGGTAGGGGCATGGCCTGTCTGGTGCTTCAGCTCACCTCTCCTCAGCTGCTTGGGGAGCGAAAAATGGAGGGGAGGGAGCATGGCCAGGGAGCAGCAGGCAAGTGGTTGCCTGTGGGCCCTGCCAAATGGCAGCATGGTGCCCAGCCTTGGGGAGGGTCCTGAGCTGTCTCATGGCTCAGTTGTCCGGGACATAGCCACCACCTGCACCCCTGGGCGAGGACAGAGTCACAAGGGCTCCCACCCTGGTGTGAGCAGTGCCCAAACTGTCCTGGTCATCCTTGGGGCTCTGGCCAGTGCCTCCAGCCCACGTGGTCCCTGTCCCACTCTCCCCACAGGTCAGACCTGTGAGATCGACATCAACGAGTGTGTGAAGAGCCCCTGCCGCAACGGGGCCACCTGCCAGAACACCAACGGAAGCTACCGCTGCGCCTGCAGGACCGGCTTCTCCGGCCGCAACTGCGACACCGACATCGACGACTGCAAGCCCAGTAAGAGCAGGGGCTGCTCTGGGGACCACACTCAGCCTGGCCCTGAGATGTTGGCTTCTCTGCTGGTCCTGGGGCTGGGATCCTCCTCCCCGGGCATGGGCCAACACCAGCCACTGCTTCATTCTGGGCTGTGCTGCAAGCCCTGCTTGGGCTTTTGGGCCACCTTGAGCTTGTCGCAGTTGAGCTGTGCCAGTCCGAGGCCAGATGGGAGCTGGCAGGAAGGAGGCTGGGAGGGGAGAGTGATGTGTGGGCAGTGAGCAAACATGTCCCATGTGCCTTGCTCCCAGTCCCTCGGTGGGGCTGGCCCAACCTCTGCTGGGTAGGTGAGCTCTTTCTTCTGGCCAGGGGATGTGTGTGGGGAACAGTGCTGGGGAGCAGCTCCTGGGCAGGGCGGCTGCACCAAACTTGGACTTGTTGCATCTTCATGGGCAACTCTCTCCTTTCCAGATCCATGCCACAATGGTGGCTCCTGCTCTGACAGCATTGGCACGTTCTTCTGCGAGTGCCTGGCTGGTTTCCGTGGGTCCAAGTGCGAGGAGGACATCGATGAGTGTGCCAGCAACCCCTGCAAGAATGGTGCCAACTGCACTGACTGTGTCAACAGCTACACCTGCACTTGCCCCTCTGGCTTCAGTGGCATCCACTGCGAGAACAACACACCTGACTGCACAGAGAGGTACAGCCCAGCATGGCTTCTGCCACAGGCAGAGCCTTTGTCGGGGCTGGAGGAAGGGGCTGAGGTCCCCACGCTGCCCTGTAGCCCTGGGCCAGTTTGGGGTGGCTTTGGCATGGAGCACAACCAGTGGTGACTCACTGGGATGTGATGGTTGTGTTCTCAGCTCCTGCTTCAATGGTGGGACCTGTGTGGATGGCATCAACACCTTCACCTGCGTCTGCCCGCCCGGCTTCACGGGCAGCTACTGCGAGCATGACATTAACGAGTGTGACTCCAAGCCGTGCCTGAACGGGGGCACCTGTCAGGACAGCTACGGGACTTACAAGTGCACTTGTCCCCAGGGATACACCGGGCTCAACTGCCAGGTAGAGGAACCTTGGGCTGTCAGCCACTGAACCCAGTGTCTGTCCACCCATGCTGGCTGGGGGGATTTGGGGAGGTCACTGCAGTCTCAACTGCAGGAGCCTTGCTGGGTCCTGACCCCCATCTCTTGCTCTGCTCCCCCCAAGAACCTGGTGCGTTGGTGTGACTCCTCTCCTTGCAAAAACGGAGGCAAGTGCTGGCAGACCAACAACCTGTACCGCTGTGAGTGCAACAGTGGGTGGACAGGGCTCTACTGCGATGTCCCCAGCGTCTCCTGCGAGGTGGCTGCTAAGCAGCAAGGTCAGTTCCTGACATGTGTATGGTCTCCCAGGACCGGGGTGGGGTCCCCTGGTGCTCCTGTGCAGGGACATGCTCAGTTCTCTTAGTGGGGATCTTTGGTACACCCAAAGTTATCACAGGGTGCAACGAGCACCCCCTGAGGCTGCAGTCCCAGGACTGTGACCCCGGCGGGATGCATGGTGGAGTGGGTGTCACCGAGTTCCCTGCATCTCACTCTGCTCTCCCCAACAGGTATCGATGTAGCACATCTCTGCAGGAATTCGGGGCTCTGTGTGGACACTGGCAACACCCACTTCTGCCGCTGCCAGGCTGGCTACACTGGCAGCTACTGTGAGGAGCAGGTGGATGAGTGCTCCCCCAACCCCTGCCAGAACGGAGCCACCTGCACGGACTACCTGGGAGGCTACTCTTGTGAGGTGGGTGCCACAAGGGGCAGAGAAGCACAGGAGGAAAGCAGCAGTTACTGCCTTTCTGCTGCCCAGGAATCTCTCCTGGCTTCAGGCTGGCTCAGTGCCCCTTTGCCAAGCTGAAGGCTGAGATGCTGTCTGTGCTTCTGCGGCCCTGGGGCAATTGAGTGAATCTCTCTGACAGTTCCCCCCTCTTCCTCCTTGTAGTGTGTGGCTGGTTATCATGGAGTTAACTGCTCAGAAGAAATCAATGAGTGCTTGTCCCACCCATGCCAGAATGGAGGAACCTGCATCGATCTCATCAATACCTACAAATGCTCCTGCCCCAGAGGAACTCAAGGTAAATTAATTCCCCAGGCTGGGGCATTAGTGGGCTGAGTGCAGATATCCTTGGTATCTGCTCATTAGCTGCTCAGGCGAGCAGAAGCAAGCACAGCAGTAGAGGTTTGTGCTTGCTGGTGAGCTTAGCCAGCAAGGCCACGCAGCCTGGGTGGTGAGCTGGGTGGTGCGTGTGCCTCCCGCCAGTGCCTGCGGCTCAGGCTGCCCTGGGGTTGGGTAGGCTCAGCCCCACGGTGGGGAAGGCTCATATGTGGGACCACCAGGCCACCTCCCCCGATCCTTGTTTGATGAGCTGTGTGGGTTGTTCCCCCATTTCTCTAGGGGTGCACTGTGAGATCAATGTGGATGACTGCAGCCCTTTCTTTGATCCCGTCACCCTGGGGCCCAAGTGCTTTAACAATGGCAAGTGCACGGATCGGGTAGGTGGCTACAGCTGCATCTGCCCCCCTGGCTTTGTAGGGGAGCGCTGCGAGGGAGACGTCAACGAGTGCCTGTCCAACCCCTGCGATGCCCGCGGCACCCAGAACTGCGTGCAGCGGGTCAATGACTACAAATGCGAGTGCCGACCTGGCTATGCAGGTGAGCACCGTGTCCCTGCCCAGCTCCCAGCAGCCAGCCCCCAGCCACCACCCCCCCAACCCTTCCCAACACCTCGCACGCCTTCCTCTGCTCCTCACACCCTCCTCTCCCTCGGCAGGCCGCCGGTGTGACACCGTGGTGGACGGCTGTAAAGGCAAACCCTGCAGGAATGGTGGCACCTGCGCGGTTGCCAGCAACACTGGCCGTGGCTTCATCTGCAAGTGCCCCCCGGTAGGTACCTGCTCCTCGCCAGCTCTGAGTATGGGATGTTGGACAGGCCCTGAGAGTCACCTCCTTGCAAAGGAGAAGTCCAGGGGCCACTTTAGCCCCAGAGGCTTCCCTGTTTCTGCTAGCTAGGGGTGAACATGGAGGGAAAGGTGCTTTGCTGTGGGTGTTTGCTGGAGGGAGGTGTATGTTGAGAGGGGATCTGATCACTCCTGATCAAGAGCTAAAGGGCAGTGGGTAAGTGGATGGGGACAGACTCTTGTCAGTGGTGCACAGCAATGGTTCCATCTGAACAAGAGGAAAAAATTCTATGAGGTGTCAGAGCCTGTCCCAGACTACCCAGAGAGGCTCTGGAGTCTTCTCCTCTGGAGAGATTTCAAACCCACCTGGACAATATGGTCCTGGGCTCAGGGTGACCATTCTGGAGCACGGACTTTAGACAAGATTATCTTCCAGAGATCACTTCCAACCTCTACTATGCTGAGATTCTGTGAGACTGGGTTAGGGTCAGGGAGAAGGTGACCTGCAGGTACCACCCACAGCTCTGTAGGACAGGCTCTTGCCTGGTTGAACGTTGTTTGCACCACATAAATGTAGAGCAGACAGCTGTGGAGAAGAGCTTCTGTCATTGTGAGGTGGATGCTCTGAGTTTACATTCTAGACTATTCTTGCCCATCACTAGTTTCAGAGGATACACCAGAGCCATGCCCTGATTCACTGGCTCTGTACAGTTTCCCAGAACACACACGTGTGTTAGGCTGCTGGTAGGACAGAGTCCATGGTCCTGACTCCCTCCTTGCTGTCACCTCCCCAGGGATTCGTGGGTGCCACCTGTGAGAACGACTCCCGCACCTGTGGGAACCTGCACTGCCTGAACGGTGGCACCTGCATCTCCATCCACAAGAGCTCCAAGTGCATGTGCACGCCGGCCTTCACGGGCCCCGAGTGCCAGTACCCGGCCAGCAGCCCCTGCACCTCCAACCCCTGCTACAACGGGGGCACCTGCGAGTTCTTCAGCGACGCCTCTCCCTACTACCGCTGCAACTGCCCTGCCAACTTCAACGGCCTCAACTGCCACATCCTCGACTTCGATTTCCAAGGTGGGATCGGGCAGGATATCATCCCACCCAAGATCGAGGAGAAGTGTGAGATCGCCGTGTGCGCGGGTTACGCCGGCAACAAGATCTGCGATGGGAAATGCAACAACCACGCCTGCGGCTGGGACGGGGGCGACTGCTCCCTCAACTTCAACGACCCCTGGAAGAACTGCTCCCAGTCCCTGCAGTGCTGGAAGTACTTCAACGATGGCAAGTGTGACTCTCAGTGCAACAACGCCGGCTGCCTGTACGATGGGTTTGACTGCCAGAAGTACGAGGGGCAGTGCAAGTAAGTGATTCGTTCGTTGGCCCACTGGTGTCAAAGCCCTGACCTCTGTGCCCATCGTCCAGGGGTGTTTTCTGGTCACATCTGCTAAAGCTCAAAAGTGCAGACCTGTTGTTCACTCTCCACGTTCTATTCTGCTGCCTATGGGGCTGCAGCTCGAGCAGCCACACTTCCCTGTGGCCTTACTGAGTTTATACACACTTGGAAGCTCGCTGAGTTTGCTCATTCTAGATGGTTTCCCTGCTCTTGCCTGTGTCATGCTGTAGAAGTGAGTTTCCAACTCACTGTGAGTTTCAGCGGAGGGGGACCCCAGATGGAAGAGTAGCCAGAAAACACGATGATGTTAACAGCCAGGCATTTACCAAACATTGTCTTTGGCAACAGCAGGAACTTAGCCCCAGATTCCTGTACAAACTGAGTAACCATTCCGTGCCCCAGTGTATTCTCTGACTCACAGCAATTTATCCCTTTTTCTAGTATCTGAATTGCAGCTTCTAATTGAACAGCCTTTTTGACCCCCAGAGCTAAATGCTTTATGTCACAGCACCAAACAGTTGCCTTCAATGTAAACTAGTTTGATGTCTATCAGGATGAAGAATATTTACACAAAAAAATGGTCCTTGGGGACCACTGCTCATTTTCTCAGCAGATAGGTAACATGTGCAATACTTGCTCTAATTCATTCTGCTTTTCCTTTTCTTTTGCTCAGCCCTCTGTATGACCAGTACTGCAAAGATCACTTCTCAGACGGTCACTGTGACCAGGGCTGTAATAATTTTGAGTGCGAATGGGATGGCCTGGACTGTGCAAACAACATGCCAGAGAAGCTTGCAGATGGCACGCTGGTGGTGGTGGTGCTGATCACCCCTGAGAACCTGAAGAACAACTCCTTCAACTTCCTGCGGGAGCTGAGCCGCGTGCTGCACACCAACGTGGTCTTCAAGAAGAACCCCAAGGGAGAGTATATGATCTTCCCGTACTATGGCAATGAGGAGGAGCTGAAAAAACATTACATCAAGAGGTCAACGGAGGACTGGTCAGATATGTCTAGTGCTGTCATCAACAAAGTAAAGAGCAGCCTCTACTCCAGGGCTGGCAGGAGGCAGAAGAGAGAGCTGGATCAGATGGACATCCGAGGGTAATTTGGGTCCAGCAGGTTCCTTTTTCACCAAGCAGCATTTGTTTTCTGTGTCGATAATAGTAACAGGCTATAGAGGGGAGGATGTTGGCCAGATCATTGTATTTGTGTGTGGCACAAATGCTTTCTGTGTGAATAGAAACCGGATTTTGCTCTCATGTGGGAAAAGCCAGCGCTCGCTCAGGAGTCCCCGGCCCGATGCTGCGCCGACTCTCACAATTGAAGGAGTCCTGTGTATTGTTGGGGGCTGGGGCTGGGCTGGGTGGAACCTGGAAGCAGAGGTTGGCCTGACTGACTGTCTGACTTCAGGAAGTCATTAAGTTAAGCCTCAGTTTCTCCCTGGGAAATGCTTTCTAGAGCTTTGTTGTAAAACTCAATTGCTGCAAACTGTGTTTGGAGATCTTTGGTATAAACATATAGATCTAACCTTCTCCCTCTCTGCGGGCTCAATCAAAAGCAAAGGGGTTAGAGCAGCGAAACTGATGTGAGAAGATCTGAAGGCTCCCAAACAGCATTCTTAAGACACTGTAGTTAGTGTCTGGGTAATTCTAAAACTTTGTGGAGCAGAGACTCCCTCCCATTCCTGTAGATCAGGAGGTAGATTTCACAGGAATCACTGAGGCAAATCCAACAGACCGTAAGCTGCAGGGCTTGGGCCACAGGGAAGCGAGGAGATGGATTCCTACCTTCCAGTTCCTACTGATGGGGGGTTAAGGAGGGAAGGGAGATGAGGCTCTTCTGTCTTCACAGTGAGGGAATCACTCCATGCCGCTCACTGGCTCTTGTCTCACACAGATCCATTGTCTACTTGGAAATTGATAACCGCCAGTGCATCCAGTCATCTTCCCAGTGCTTCCAGAGTGCGACTGATGTGGCAGCCTTCCTGGGTGCCTTGGCCTCCCTGGGCAACCTGAACATACCCTACAAAATAGAAGCTGTTAAAAGTAAGTGCGGCTGGTTGGCTGGGGAGGCGAGACAACCAAAAGTTCCCAGCAGTGTCCCTGGTTGGTTATCTGTCAGCATCTGTGCTTGAGCACAGCCTGGTTTTAATAACCTTACACCATTTTTTTTTTTCTCTTTTAAGTCTGTTCTTCAAAAAAAAATTACAAGAGCAGTTTATTACTTTTGCTTATTTCAAAATCGTTATCACTATAAAAGTTACCAAAAAAAAAAACAAAAACAGAAAAGAAAAAGAAAAACCCAACCGGCTCCAATCAATCAGAGACATGCAAGGAGTTGAAGTTTGTATCTTGAAAATCCCCCCTAAATCCTTTTGTCTTAACAGCTCAATGCAAGCGCAATGATTTGAAGTTTGCTAATCCTTTTCCTTAAAGGAGAAAAAAGTGAAGCTGTCTCCTGATGCAGGCTGGCTTGTGCAGCCGAGAATCTGCCGATAGTTTGCAATTCTGATTAATAGCGTATAAAATGACCTTATTTTGGGGGGGCTGATTTAGATCAGACTTAGGTACTTCTATTAACTAATTTTCCTTCATTTCCACTCTGTCCCTGCTTTGCTATGCAGCTTAATGTCTCAGCATCTCTCTGTGCCCCACTGTTTTGTAGGTGAAACAGCTGAGCCCACAAAGAACTCCCAGCTGTATCCTATGTACGTGGTGGTGGCTGCGCTGGTCTTGCTTGCGTTCATTGGACTGGGAGTACTGGTGTCTCGTAAGCGGCGCAGGGAGCATGGGCAGCTTTGGTTCCCAGAAGGCTTCAAAGTGACAGAGTCGAGCAAGAAGAAGCGCCGAGAACCACTTGGGGAGGATTCTGTTGGACTGAAGTGAGTAATTTGCTTGCTAACCCGTTAAATGCAGCGCAGCGGGGCTGCTCGGGGCTCTGCGGGAAGAACCCGTCGCAGTTCTGGTCTGTAGAGCCTCGCATTGGTGAGGAGAGCAGGGAGGAGAAAAATCAGGTTTCTTAAAGTTCTGCTTGGGGAAGACAGTGCTTCCATCAGGGGGAGGTTTGTAGATGCTTTGTGGTCCATTTGCACTTGATAAAAAAAAATAAGTGGCAACCTGAGGGGAACCTCCTGGAAACTGTCGTGTTGATTCCTCTCAGTTTGTGCAGGTAGATAAGCAGAGCCCATCACAGACTAGCTCCTGCAGAGGAGCTGATTTGTTGCATGCTTTTGTTTTCAAAGACCCCTCAAGAATGCTTCAGACGGCACGCTGATGGATGACAACCAAAATGAGTGGGGTGATGAGGAGACCTTGGACACCAAGAAGTTCAGGGTAAGCTCCCAACCACATTCCCTTCCCGTGCTGCGAGGGATCACTCGATGGAATTTGTCACAGGAGGAGCAGAGCCCTGCAGACAACAGCAGCAGGGACCCCGGGGTCCCAACCCGTGCTCCACATCACTGCTGCCGGGCTGCTTTGCAAACCTGCCTGTGACAAACACACTTCTGAGCCCCGCAGAGTTTCCTGTGCTGGTGCTCAGCCCCCTGCTCCCACCCTGACCCATGCGCTCGGCTCGGGGCTCCGGGGCTCACTTCCCACTGTCGCTCGGCAGTTCGAGGAGCAGGCGATGCTGCCGGACACGGACGATCAGACAGATCACAGGCAGTGGACCCAGCAGCACCTGGACGCCGCTGACCTGCGCATCTCCTCCATGGCACCGACCCCGCCGCAGGGAGAGATCGATGCAGATTGTATGGATGTCAACGTCAGGGGTCCCGGTAAGGCTCCTTGCAATCCTGGGATGCTCCTCAGCTCATCTCAGATCCTTCCTGGCAGATATTGTGGGTCAGCACTACCTGGCTCAGCTCCTAGTGTAGAGTCGCAGCCAGGCATTCTGCACCACAGGGATGCTGCTGCTGTGTGTGATGTAGAGACAGACCCCCTCGTGTTTTGCTTTTTGAGATCTCTTTTGTTCAGTCACTGATACAGAAATTAGATAATATAAAAGTACCTATGAAATCATCCAGCTTCTCTGTCTGCCCCTTCTAGATCCCTCTTCTCCCACCAAACTGCATATTTCAGTCTTCTTTTCAGTTTTTTTAACTGTATTAATAGTTAATAAGCTTTTAAATTACTGCAAACATCAGGTCTTCCCCACTTCTGTGAAATCTGAAGTAATAAAAATACAAGGGCTGCTCTATTCCATACTCAGATTTGTCCTGAGCAGCCTTCCCTCTCAATTGTGCCTTCTGTGTCAGCGTGTGAGCTGGTGGGTGACATGGGAAAGTGGAGGGCAGTGAGGTACCACTAAGGAATTTCAGATCCACATCAGAAGAAGGTTATTCCCGTTTGATGTTTAGTCAGGAACTCGGGCTTGATGCACCCACGAGAATAAGCATCTCTCTCAGACAAAGCCGCCTGCATGAGGGAAGGGTAAGAAGCCTTTTTTCTCCTCCCCCTGTGCTTTCCAGACGGCTTCACCCCGCTGATGATCGCCTCGTGCAGCGGCGGAGGGCTGGAGACCGGCAACAGCGAAGAGGAGGACGACGCTCCCGCCGTCATCTCGGATTTTATTTACCAAGGAGCCAGTTTGCACAACCAGACTGACCGCACCGGTGAGACCGCCCTGCACCTGGCCGCCCGCTACTCCCGCTCCGACGCTGCCAAGCGCCTGCTGGAAGCCAGCGCCGATGCCAACATCCAAGATAACATGGGCAGGACTCCCCTCCACGCCGCCGTCTCTGCCGATGCCCAAGGAGTCTTCCAGGTAATGGGGCTTTTCCCCCACCACTCCGAGGGTTTTCTGAGGGAAATACCAGTGCTACCTGTTGAGTCGGTCACACAGACTGAGCTGGTTGCGGGGTCTCCAGTTTGCCCCGGCAAGGTGCAGGGTGAACGGCTTGAAAACTGAAGCCTGTGTTGACTCAGGGCACAGCAAAGCAGCAAACCCCAGAGCTGCCCTTAGATGTGCAGCCCTGGACTGAGAGGGAGGACTGGGAGTGTTCAACTTGGAGAGAAGGAGGCTCAGGGGAGACCTTCTGGCCCTTGACAGTGCCCTGACAAGAGGTTGGAGGCAGGTAGGGTCAGGCTCTAATCTCAAGGTACAAACAGGAGGAAATGGCTTCAAGTTACTCCAAGGGAGGTTTAGATTGGAGCTGAGGAGCAGTTTCTTCCCCTCCAGGGTTGTCCAGGGCTGTCCCAGGCCACCCAGGGTAGTGGTGGAGTTCCTATGATCCCTTTCCAAGCTGTGGAGCTGTGGTGCTGAGGGACATGGGTCAGTTGTGCCCTGGCAGTGCTGGGCGAACAGTTGGACTCAATGATCTGAAAAATCTTTTCCAACCAAAACAATCCTGTGATTCTGTGACCAGTCTCTGGAAAGGGAGTTGCAGGTGCTGGGCCCAGGGTACCTGGAGTGTCTGTTATCTGTCCCTCCTAACATCTGTGTTTCCTTGCTGTGGCAGATCCTGATTAGGAACAGGGCCACCGATCTGGATGCCCGGATGCATGATGGGACCACTCCTCTGATCTTAGCTGCCCGCTTGGCTGTGGAGGGCATGCTGGACGACCTCATCAACTGCCACGCAGACGTCAATGCCGTGGATGATCTAGGTACTGCGGGCAATTCATACGGGCTCCCTGAGAGGTGGAGGAAAGAGCTGCTGTTACTCTTCCCACTCACTAATGTGTGCTGTCTTCTTCTGCAGGCAAGTCAGCACTGCACTGGGCAGCTGCTGTGAACAACGTTGAAGCTGCAGTAGTCCTCTTGAAGAATGGTGCCAATAAGGATATGCAGAACAACAAGGTGGGTGTCCTCCTGGGCTGACACAGGCAAGGAAAGAGCCATTTGGAATGTGTCTTCAAGGGCATTTTTTGAGTAAAATACAACACTGTCTGTCACTGAGACTCTGATTGCTCTGCTCTGAAGGAAGCTGTTGGTTTTAGCTCCAAGAAGCACTGTGGGATTTGGTCCCATGGGTGGTGTCAAGGGGCCATGCAGTGCTTGGTGAGAAGTGTGTGACAGTGTTCGTGTGGCCATCTTCTCACGTGTTCTGGGTCACTCATAGGGTTCCTGGTTTGATACCAGTATAAGGACATGACTCAGCAGGGAAGGAAAAAGCAGCAGCAAAGAGGGGACACAGTTACTGGTGTTGGGCGTGGAGCTTTGAGTAGTGCTAGCAGGGAGAACCATGAGCTTAAACCTAACCATCTAACCATCTTGGCTGGGCTTCCAGGAGGAGACCCCGCTGTTCCTCGCAGCCAGAGAAGGGAGCTATGAAACTGCCAAGGTCCTGCTGGACCATTTTGCCAACCGTGACATCACGGACCACATGGACCGGCTGCCGCGGGACATCGCCCAGGAGCGGATGCACCACGACATCGTGAGGCTGCTGGACGAGTACAACCTGGTGAGGAGCCCTCCGCTGCACAACGGCCCGCTGGGGGCACCCACCCTGTCCCCGCCGCTCTGCTCCCCCAACAGCTACATCAGCAACCTGAAACCCGCCGTCCAGGGCAAGAAGGCCAGGAAGCCGAGCACCAAGGGCCTGAGCTGCAATGGCAAGGATGCCAAAGACCTCAAAGCCCGGAGGAAAAAGTCCCAAGATGGAAAAGGGTGTCTGCTGGATAACTCCAGCGTGTTATCACCAGTGGACTCCCTGGAGTCACCGCACGGGTACCTGTCAGATGTCGCCTCTCCTCCGCTGATGACCTCTCCGTTTCAGCAGTCCCCTTCCATGCCTCTGAACCACCTGCCGGGCATGCCTGATGCCCACATGAGCATCAACCACCTCAACATGGCGGGGAAGCAGGATATGGCCATGGGAAACTCCAGCAGGATGGCCTTCGATTCGGTGCCCCCGCGCCTCTCTCACCTGCCCGTCTCCAGCCCTAGCACGGCGCTGAGCAGCGCCCCAATGAATTTCTCGGTGGGCGGAGCGGCCGGGCTGAACGGGCAGTGCGACTGGCTCACCAGGCTGCAGAACGGCATGGTCCAGAACCAGTACAACCCCATGAGAGGCAACCTGCAACCAGGGGCTCACCAGCAGACGCCAAACCTTCAGCACGGCATGATGACCTCCCTGCACAACGGCATGCCCACCACCAGCTTGTCGCAGATGATGAGCTACCAAGCCATGCCCAACACCCGGCTGGCTTCCCAGCCCCACCTGATGCAGAGCCAGCAGCTCCAGCAGATGCAGCAGCAACAGCTCCAGCAGCAAAACATGCAGCCGCAGCAGCAGCCGCAGCAGCCCCAGCAGCAGCCGCCGCCGCAGCAGCCGCAGCAGCATCACAACCCCGGCTCCAACGCCAGCGGCCACATGGCCCAGAATTTCCTCGGTACCGAGCTGAGCCAGCCCGACATGCAGCCGGTGAGCAGCGGTACCATGGCGGTCCACACCATCCTGCCTCAAGATTCCCAGATGCTGCCCACCTCACTGCCATCCTCCCTCGCCCAACCCATGACCACCACCCAGTTTCTAACTCCACCTTCCCAGCACAGTTATTCCTCCCCCTTGGACAACACCCCCAGCCACCAGCTCCAGGTGCCCGACCACCCTTTCCTAACACCGTCTCCTGAGTCACCGGACCAGTGGTCCAGCTCATCTCCTCACTCCAACGTGTCCGACTGGTCCGAGGGCATCTCCAGCCCTCCCACCAGTATGCAGTCACAGATGGGACACATCCCCGAAGCCTTCAAGTGAAAGAGGGTGTTTCAGAGACGCTGGCGCTCAGCGGGAGTTAGAAGCTCGAGGGAGATCTTTTTTAAAGGACGTTGGATGCTTTTATCAAAGGATCCTTTTTAAATATGTTTTTATTAAAATAAAAAAATGAAAAAAAGAAAAAAGTAAAAGACACATTAATTCTTTTTTTTTTTTTTTAGTATTTATTTATGTACTTTTTATTTTACATGAAAACACTGCCTTTTTATTTATATGTTCTATTGTTAAGAACTCAGTGTGGGACACCAGTTGTGTTTCCAGAAATCGAGAAATTAGGTTTTTATAGGATGTTCTCTTTTGTTTGGGGGGGGGGGTTCGTTGTGTTTGATTTGACAGGACATATTTTATGTAAAGCTATAAGCAGCAATTTGTCATTCTGAGATGCCATTAATTTATTATTTTCTCTTTCAAATCAGAAAGAGAGGTGAGAAAGAAAAGGGGAAGGAAAAATTGACTAAAAATGCCACTCCTGGGGTGGGGAGGGGGGGGTAGTAGAGACAGGTTTTTGAACTGTACTCTAAAATGTTTCCTTTGCTGTTATATCTGAGAGGACATTTTATGGTACCGATCATGAATCTTTGTTTAAATTTCAGTATTAAATAGTTGTACATTTGCCTTGATAATAGAATGTTCTGTTCTCTCTTGGTTCTATATATATATAAAAAAATATATATTTAAATAATCTTTATGATCTAAAAATGTTTAAGTAAATCAGGATTATAGACCTGTAAGAACAGGTTCTAAGCTAAAAAAAAAAGAACAAAACACAACCCCTACAAACCATGAGTACTGTCCCCCACCAAAAAAACCAGTGTATTTGCCAAACTTGTAAGAGAGCAAGCTCACGACTCCAGAGTGTAAACCCCAAACCGTGGAGTTTATACAGCAAAGGAGATTTCATTTTACTTTGAATATCTTTACTGGGTTTATTTTGTTGTTGTTGTTTGTTTGTTTTCATGTTTGCCTTTGAGTAACCGTTGTAAGAAATAAAATGCCAATATAAATGTGTAAACTGCATCCTTATTTTAAGGATGGCCTGCCTGTTGTAAAGAAGGGAGTGTCTCTTAGACGCAGACAACCCGAGTGAGATGACAAAGCTGCCACCACCACTGCTCGCCCAGCTCTGGCTCCCCCAGCAGCCAGTTGGTGTTGGGGGGGATGCTGAACTGGTTAAACAGGAGGGCGAGGGACAGCACAGCAGAGTCTGTGCCCTGACACGTTAACATTTTGTTCTCCTTAGTCTGGAGTGCTGCATCTTTTGTTATATTGATGTGCACTCTTCCTGTGTATCATGTAAAATAGAGTATAAGCCTGTGGCAGATTTAATGTGTGTAAATACGTTTTGTTATGTTTTGTTTTAAAAAGAAAAGGTGGATTTTGTTTCAAAAATCTAAATGAGCAAGTCTTAAATATATCGTAAAGATATCACCTTAGAGAGGTGTTGGAATATCACTCACTCGGGTGCAAAGGCAAGTGGACACCCTAAGACTAGATACGTGTATGGGACAGGCAAATAGAGAGCAGTTAATCCAGAAAAAAATCGAAGAAAAAGGTTCTTTTTCCTCATTCCTTTTGATTAGAACACCAAATAAAATGGCTATTTCTCAAGGCGCAGAGCCTGGCTGAGCACTCATCTTAGTTAACATTTCAGACCATTGTTATTGTGACATGCCTAATATGAGTGAGAAAAACATCACGTGGTGTTGAATCTTCCTATGTTTTATAAACTAGAGTGTAGTTTAAGAAAAGATATCTTCTGTAATAAAGTTATCTACATGCAAAGTTGTAGTTTGCAAAAATGATGTATTTTTTTTGGTTAACTGATTTGCAATAAATGATGCTTCTGGGCATCTAGATTTTACTAAAAATGGAACTTAGTGTTTTTGTTATGGGTTGGTTGAAACCTGGGCATTTAGATTTTACTAAAACTGGAACTTGTTGCTTTTGTTGAGGATTGGTTGAAATCCAGGCATTTAGATTTTACTAAGACTGGAACTTAGTGTTTTTTCTTAAGGACTGGTTGAAATCCAGGCATTTAGATTTTACTAAAAAATGGAATTTAGTGCTTTTGTTATGGGTTGGTTGAAATCTGAGCATCTAGATTTTGCTAAGACTGGAATTTAGTGCTTTTGTTAAGGATTGGTTGAAATCTGAGCATCTAGATTTTGCTAAGATTGGAATTTAGTGCTTTTGTTAAGGATGGGTTGCCATCTGAGCTCGGCACCAATTGTTTCTCACTACTACAGGGCTGCTCCTCAGCATAAATTACCAGCACTTCCCAGATGCCTCTTTCTCTGTGCTAAAGCTCAGAGCTGGGCTTTGGACCATGAAACTTTCTCCTCAACTTGTGCAAAACTCCCAGATGCCAGGTCTGAGCAGGGCAGGAGGGGCTCTGCCTGGGTAGCCCTTTTGCCAGTGCTGTGGATGCTCTGATGTCCTCTCTGCCATTAGGTCAGGATCTAAAAGGGGAAAACACTGAAAAGTTGTTTTAACTTTTTGTTTTAACATGTAACAGGCGTGTTCAAAGTCCTGTGTTCTCTCCCCTTAACACTTTGCTTGCTGATCAGGTTTTAGGAGCATTCTCTGATGAGACGGCCAAGGGTTAAAAACTGGCCACGTGCTTTTAATTCCACAGTGCCCGTGGAAACAGAACTCTCTTTGAGCAGTGTGAAGAGTTATGTTTAGTGCTTCCTACTTCACACACGGTGCTGAGCATGTGGCTGGGCTCTCAGATGTGGCTCACACAGATTGGAACGGGGAAGCCACCTGAGAGAAGGTCCCACTAATACCACTCGAGGCACAAACACCATCAGGAACATTTGCTGTCCTTGCCACGCTCCAGATTTTGGAGGTAATGTAATTTAATTCTTTCTCTTCCCCACAGGGATTCTGTAGTCCAAATGCAGCTGCAAAGTCCCCAAATAACTAGATATAAATAGCTGAGCCGTGGACCTCCTCCCAAAGCAGATAAGTCTGGTAACTCCTGGAATGCTGGTATTTTCCACTGCTTGGCTGGGGAGGGAGTGGGCATGTGTGTACATGTACCCAGTATCCAGCCCCAGACAGGTTTGTGGCCACCAGGCATTTGCTGTAGAACAGGTCAGGAGCTGGTGTTTCAGCAGTGGCATTTTATGTGCCCCCCAGCAGCAAACACAGCCCCTTGGGAGCTCAGGGAGGCAGTGCCAGTGTGTGCTCCTTCGAGCTCTGTGGAAAGGGGTATTTTAAATCTCTTCCCACTGTGAAATGTGGTTCACCAGTGAGGATCTTGTTACCCCAAGGGACACCCTGGAGATGATGGGTTTCCTGAGACGTGCTCTTCCCCGCAGTTGTGCCTCGCTGCCTCCCATCTGGGATAGACAGGATGAAGTGTGTCTGGCTTCACTGCCATTGCACATGTGCTGTCCAGGAATCACAGCTGGGAGCAGCCAGACGTGCTCCCACACAGCACATCCTTCCAGGCTTCTCCCACATGTACCCGTGCCCCGTGCTGCCAGCGAGAGTGGGAGCTGCTCATGTCAACGTGAGGTGTTAGTAAGACTCTCTCCTATCCAGTCTAGTGTGCAACACTCCAGTAATTCATGGCTGAGTTGGGAAACTGGCCTGGAATGGATTAAAAAAAAAAAGAGAGTTTATGAGGATGGGCACAATGACGTGACAAGAGGCAACCAAACACACATGGCTCATTGAGGAAGTGAGGGGATGAAAAGTACGTAATTTTCCATGAGGATGTGGCAGAACAAGGAAAGAGGGGACTAAATACCAGAGAAAATAGCAAAACAAGGTTTGCATCAGCATGTGAATGCTGAAATTGGCCACAAGGTCGTTCAAACTAGAAGTCAGAAAAAGTTCTCTAGGCGGTAGAGGACTAAGGACACACAGCTTAGTTTTTAAGAGTTTAGCCCCCAGTTACTGTTACATTGATGCAAGTGTCTGGTGAACCCCAAAATCTGCCTGTCCCTCATTCTGGCTTTCCCGAGTGGTTGCATGAAATGATTGTGGGGTCACAGATCCCCAGCTGGGACTGAGGCAAAGTTAAATGAGAAATGGCCTCAGTTTGCAACCCTCCCTGCACACTTAGGGCTTTCCCACTCTTTATCCAGAAGAATTTGCTTTCCCCCAGTCCCCACCAACCAGCCCAAACACTGGCTTGTCTTTGCCTTGTGTCAGTAGGATGCTGGGAGCTCCATTTCAAGCTCTCATGTAAACAGAATATGCTGAGGTGTGAACGGGTCATGACAAGGAGAGTTGTTTTAGCACTCCGGGTGAAAGAGGCAGAAGGGTTCAGATGTGTTTGCCCGAGCTCAGCACCGAGCTATTCCGGTGGTGGTGATGCTGAGAGGAATTGCTGCATTTGAATTATTTGTTTACACGCTGGAGGGCTCAGGGCTTGGGTTGTTTTTTTTTCTTTGTTTTCATTATTCCTGCTCAATTAGACGGGACAGTGAGAAATTGCTACTCTGTCTTGCTTTTACCTCCAGGCTACTGGTGTTTGCTCAGAAAGTTGCGAACAGCTGCTTGAACCCTGACTGAGGAATTGCTGCTGCAGCTCGAATCACCCCCTGAAGAATGTGCAGAAGGAGCCAAATGCATCTGAGGTGCAGCCTCTCTCGACTTACACACGGGTTAATGTGGCTGGGGTTGTTTGAATAATCACAGCAACGAAACGAGTAAATAAATAAAGCTCAGCTTGTCCCAGTTGGCAAACCCGATACAGAATACTGCTACTCCCAAGAGAAACTCTCCTTTAGCCATTTTCCCTGTTACTAAACTACCCTTTTAAATAGCGAGCTCTTTGGGGCAGGGCTGTGTTTACGGCTGAAGGATGAATAAATGACCAGAATTTAATAGGAAAAGGTCAATATCATTTCTGCTTTGCCCTAAATAAACTGATGAAGCCGGACACAAACTGTCTTTATCCCACCAACAAGTGGGAACAGATCACTCTCAATTCAGGCTGCATTAAGTACAGCAAATCAGTTAGAAAGCTTCAAGATAAAAGGGGATTGAATGTCTTAATGTGACAATTCTTCGCAGTCACATGCTTGCCAGGAGAACAGCAAAGGTGAGATCCCATCATTAGCGTTTGCATGGTGTATTTAGGTGTATAGATGTGTAAGAAGAGGGTTAGAGGCAGAATGTAAATAGCTAGCTACAGATGTAAGCTGCTGATGGTATTCACAGAGCAGAATGTATTTTTAAGAACCCACTCAGGCTCATTAAAACCCTTTCCCCAGATCACACCTGATGGGGGAAATATCAAGGCGGGACCAGGGCTCTACCCCCAGCTCAGGCTTTCGTAGGGAAATTGCGTTCGACAAGCTGCTTTTTTCAGAACATTCCTGCAAAAACAGGGAGATGAAAGGCCCTTTAAAAATCACAGGGCTGCCTCTGGTTCCCACAGCAGCATCAAAGTGCTGCTTCCCCTGCTCTGCTGTAACGCTCACGCTGCAGAAGCAGCTCCCGCACTGATAACGACCCTCGATCACGATGTTTGTTCAGCTCCTTTGTGTTTTCCCTTCCAAGGCCGGCTGTGGAGCTCAGCGTGACGATCCCGCCACAGGGGCTGCTGCCCGTCACCGAGACCCATCGCACAGAGCGGGTTGGATGGGAGAAAACCTTTAAGAACCGCTCCAACCGTCAACCTCCCGCTTCCCTCGTGTGCCAGCGGGGATGCTTCACCTTCAGAGCTTCGTGTTTGGTCAAACAGCCGCTCAGCAGAGCGGAGTGGAGCCGAATCTTCGGGCTTGCGGGTAACCGGCACCGTCCGGGCTGAAGCCAAGCCAGACGAACTCGCTTCTCCGCAGGGGAGCTGCTGGACCCCAGGGCTGGCCGAGCCCTGGCAGCGGGATGCTCCCCCCCGCACCATCACATAAAGTCACCTCACAAATCAAGCCACTCTGCAGCAAGTAACCGTTTATTACATTTTTTTTCCTTCAAACCACTCCCAGCGTTTCTCGTTCTCAGCTTTGGCGACCCAGGGGAGTCTCCTTAACCGCCCTCATCCCTCCTCCTCCCGGCCCCACTTCAGCTCCCGCCCTGCCAGCGCCGGGGGCCGGGCCCCGCGGTCCTCTGTCTCTCCCTGGCGGCCGCCTCCGCTATTACACCCGGCTCCGCGAAACCGGAGGGCTCGAAACC